>JAQGCS010000922.1:0-16908 GCA_034702105.1 Fuscozetes fuscipes
TCTTAACATTTTTGAGTGGCCATTATCTCGGTTGGACATGGCCATTCGGAAATAAAAATTACATGGTTGAATTCAGAGTTCTACCCTGAAACCAACCATATAAGTTAAAATAATCTCCCAAACTTCCTGTTCAAGGGGTTTACTATTAAGCTTTGCTTAAAATCCAAATAAAAATATTAACAAAATTCTGAAAATTTAAACCCAGAATAAAACAAAAGTGAATTTCTAATGTTTGTCACACATTTTCAAACGCAGTGTATTCTTGCTTAATTATTTAATTGGGTAATTAGTGATTTTCAGACGAAAATAGATTATTATAAACCATAACAACTATTAATAATAGATCTAAAATGGCAGAAATATCAGGACCTAGCTCTTTTAAAACTAATTTTAAACTAACTAAATTTAAACACAACCATTTAAAGTTAAAATTATTCTTTTTTCTGCTTCTTATATTGTGCATGCTAATCACACTAATTTTAATAAAAGCAACCATCAATTTAAAAATTTGTGGAAAGAAACATTTTGGTAGCAAGATTATTTGGACCAAATATTCGGTTATTCCTCAAACTTGCAAGAATCATATCATAATTATTTCTTTACATAGGAGTGGTTCCTCCTTTTTGGGTACGTTTTATACCCTCTCATTCTTTATACTCACATTTATCATGTTAAAACTTGAGGTAATCTCTTGGAGAAAAGTTGGCCCACTTTCTATATGTACGAACCCCTTCACTATTTGGGAAATTATAGTCATGTCCGAGAAATTCAAAACAAGGATCAAATAAACGAGTCAATGAATGTATTGAATAATTTGTTTAAATGTCAAAATCTTTTTCAAAATATTAACAAATCAGCCGTTATTTGGGACCCAAAGCAGTAAGTTTTTGCAAGATTAACTTAAATGATGTTTTATAATGATCAAGATAATGATTCTAAAGGAATGAAGTGATGATAAACGAGGCTAAAGGATTGAAACTCAACGATAAAAGTGTCTCAAAGGCTAAATATATTTGTGATAGGTGCCCAAATATTCTCATTAAAACTGTAAGGATTGACATAGAGTATTTGGTCAATTTCTACAAACATTTTAATACTTGTAAATATTAAGAACAGTCAAACATATATATTATCCTCCCCTTGGTCCGCACAAATTCAGGGATTATAGTGAGGTAAAAATTATAACAAGATTATTTTAAATAAATGGTGATGACTTAAACAATTTTGGAACGATAGCCTGAGATGGATTTTAACCATGTTTGACTGTAATCAATTTTATAGATTGAAAATTATCAAACAAGCTAATATTTTGACAGATATGAACACACTTAAATCAGTTGTACTGTTCAGAGATCCCAGGGCAATATTGAACTCTCGATTATCCCTTCCGGCAAAAATCAATTTTTGCTTTGATAAATGTCGAGATGCAAAAGTTCTTTGTGGTCACATTCGTTCAAATATTAAGGCCATTTTTAAATTGAAAAGAAACTCATCTAAATTATCAAGTACATATTTATTTTGACTCATTCTATTCTCCACTCTCTTTTATTGAGCTTTTATCTTAAGTGGAAATGGAGTATGGTTACCCATTTCTACAATCTTTCAATTTTGAAAATTAGTATGGGTTGAACACGAGGCAGCCTGGGTTTAATTAGCAAGGACATTTCAGCATAGGCTTCTTCAAAAAGTTTGTTCTTATTAAATCATATTTAGTTAATTTCAGGAGTATAGTCCAAATGTCTCTAAGACTCGAGTTAGAGGGGACTTCCCCTGAGCTAAGCGATGCGGCCAATTTTTTGGGTTTTGGGATATTTTTAAGGAAAACGAGGTTATGGAAAATTTGGGTTTTTATGACAAGTCTTTTACACCCCTCCCTCTGACCAACAAAACTATCCGAGCTATACCTTAAGTTTTCAATCTGAGGGACCTTGGTCATCCCTTTTTAATTTGTTTTATTTTTTGACAAATGAGTTAAAAATATTTAATTTTAAGACCTGATAACAATCATTCGCTACGAAGACTTATCACTCAAATCCAAATCAATGGCTCACATGTTATACAAGAGTTTAAACTTAAATTACACGAAGAAAGTGGAGAAATGGATCGAAGAGAACACTCACAAACACAATGGCGGCTCTTTTAAGACGAGCCGAAACTCAAGTGAAAGAGTTGTTTTATGGTTCAAAAATCTGAACAAAACAAAATTAGACGTCAATTACATCCAAACCCATTGCGCGGATGTGATGCAAATGTTAGGCTATAAGACAATCAGTTTAGAAGATATTCACAAAACAAAGAATTTTGATACAAGTCTTCTGTTAGCGAATGAATTTCCATTAAAACCTTTTTTATTATCATACTAGCAAGTCATATTAATGCTATCAATTTAAATAAAACACATGGTGTAGTTTGTCTCATACATCTGTCTTAGGTGTTAAATAGTCTAGTTCAAAGTTATGTTTTAAAATATTCTCAACTTTAGAAAAATTCAACATTTTTGTGAGTTTCGCCAAATTATTCGTTTCGATTATATTATATCCCAAGAGATTCATAACTTGATAACAATTTTGTTGAATATCTCTAATATGAGTTGAGTTTAATCGGTTGGCCCACGAAAAAGCTGTTCCTTTGGACTGTCGAACCGTGGAATAGGGATCACCGAAATGGTTGCTATCATTTGTATGGCTTTCGATCCACTTTTCTATTGCAAGACTCAAATTCAGATTTAATTCTTTGAATAAAGCTTTTGCTGTCGTCTCTGTGTTGAGAGAAAGGTCTTCATAGCGAATAAGTACAGCCATTCCTAAAGAAATGTTTTTGAAATACAGTGACGTGTAACGATAAAATTTTATTCATTTTATAAACCTGGTGAATTTTGGTTGAGCTCGATCAATTCAAACAAATCTTCTGTCATTCTTTGGCAAAGTGTTTTAATATCAGAGCATTTGATGTCACTCATACACCAGTCCATCGACGGTAAGTATCGGGAGCTCATTACACCTCTCGGGTCTCTCACAATGAATACCAATTTAATTGGTTTTTCTGTTTTAAAATATTTAATTAAAATTTAATAATCGATAGAATGAAAAACGAACTCAAATTTCTTTGTAATTCAATAAACTGTTTGACACTTATCCGAATCGATTTAATTAATATATTATCACATCTCTGACACACGAACTTGTTTATCACCTTATCCCAAACCAATGTCTTGTTCATACCAGGGTACTTTTTGATTACTAGATTGCTTTGAACAAATTTATTCAAAAATATTGCAAATCGACTATTTATTTTACCTTTCATTTTTCCATAAACAAAGAGCATGATTAATTAAATGTTCAAAATCACATCGAAAAATTTTTAAGAGGATCTTGATAGCTTTTCGCCAATTAATGTGGTTATTCCTAATTTGTACATTTTTCATTAAGAAAAGCGGTTCGAATGCATAAAATGTGGGCCAACTTTGATGTATCAAATCAGCTGTTAATTCAGATATTAATTAATATGTTCATTGTTTTATGAAAGCATACCTAAAAATGAAGTACCACTTCTAGCTTCACCTAATACCAAGATGTGATTTTGATTACTTTCTTCAATCACTGAATATTGACTCCAATTAACAGAAGTTTTCAAAAAACCGAAGAATTTTTCTTCTTTTGATTTATAGAATTGCTTTTTATTGTTAAATAAAATTAGTTTAATTGAAATCAAAATTACAATAATTAAACCGAAATAAACGATTGAATACTTTTTAATTTTCATCTTGTTCGAAACAATTTGTCTGAGTTTAGTATTTTGATCACTATTGACGAAGCTCTAGTCGCTTATCAGAGCAAGGTCTTACCACACAATAAGTGAATAACTTCAAAGTAGAATATATTATTTAATTAAAATGAAATAAACTTTCTTGTTTATTTTGTCAATTTGTAAAATTTTTAAAATTCACACTGAATTAACACCTCTATCTTGTTCAAAATATAATTTGTTGCAAGCTCTATTTATTCAAATGGTAAAACAATTAAAACATGAGAATCAATATTAAAATCAGATTTTTATTATTAGTAATAAAACTTTATTTATAATGTCTTTAAGTTCTAAGAATGACCTCAAATCTCTATAATTGTTTAAGAATTTTGAAGAGTTGTCTCCGTTGAATTTAGTTGATCCTTCTCAGTTGAAATTTCATTCGATTGAGGAATTGGAAGAGGGTTTCGCTCAGGTTCACCATATATAGGAATAGGGGGTTGTGGCCAAGGTTCTGGCTTCCACGAACCTGGTGGTGGTGGTCGCATAGGCGGCGGTGGCCTCGGTCTGGGAGGAGGTGGGGGTGGGGGTGTTGCACGGGTTGGTGTTGGTGGTCGTTCTGGCTCAGATTCAGGTTCTGGCTTCCAAGTATATGGTGGAAATTGAGGATTGGGTAACACAGGCGGAACCGCTGGAGGGTATGGTATAAATGGAGGCTCTACATATTCAGCAATTGGTTCAAACCAAGGCTCATATTTGCCGAAGCCATGCACTTTGCTCATTTATGCCAGCCTTAGACTCATCTCCAGATGCGATTGGTTTAGTTGAGACCAAGATTAATAAAAATATTGAATTCAAAATTAATTTCATTTTACGACTCAAAGCATATTAAACAACAAATTAATGATTGATTTCAACATTTGTTTAAATACTTTTTAATTTTATGGTTTCATTGCTCCCAAAATACAGAATAAAATTTATACTAAAAATCTGTTCCATCAAAACATTTGTTTATCAAATAAATCAATTATCCTTGCAATCAGTGCAAGTACAAACACTGTGTAAAAGTGTAATTTAAAAAATCATTTCTATTCAACCAGATGTTTGCAATAATATTTTCATCAAGTTAAAAGTTTCCGATTTTATAGCTCAATCATCTGAATTAACTTGGCCTTATTTATTTATTTGATTTTTTAATTGACAAAGGACAAATTTTATTAATAACATTTTTTAAGATACAATTCTTGAAAATTGAAAGCAAAGCCAAGACATTAAATCTGACATTAGATCTGACATTATGTCTGACAAATACAATAAAAAAGTTATAAATGAGCACAGATTAACATGCTAAGTTATCACTTCTAACTAATTTTACAAATCAATATTTTACGAATATATAACAAAAACGAAAAATAGATTTACAACTAATCTAAAGTTATTTGAGTTTTGAAGACTTTGTGTTTTTATTTTGTTTATCATTTGAAGGCTTGACTGTTGCGGCAGTGGTTGTGCTCGACTCCACACTCCTTGTCTTGTTTTTGGGAATTATGCCATTGCTTTCGAGTAGTGAGGAAATGGCAGCACTTATGTGCTCTAAATTGTTGGCGTCAGCCGACGCTAATTGAGTTTCTTTCGCATCAGTACTGTTCGGTTCCTTCAGAGAAGGAATAATGGGATTCCACTCAGTATCGGGTGATTTGATGTTTTCCTTTTCTTCCTCCTTTTCTTCATAGCCATCATAAGGGGGTCTATACTCGTAGTTCGGTTTCCCATTGTTATGTCCGGGTCTATAAGGAGGCCTTTGCTCGTAAATTGGTTCAGGTTCATAACTGGGTTCTGGTTTATAAGGAGGGCGGGGCTCATATATTGGTTCAGGCTCGTAAACTGGCTCCGGTCTAGGTGGACGAGGTTCATAGATTGGTTCAGGTCTTGGTGGTCTGGGTTCATAAATTGGTTCTGGTCTGTATGGTGGTCGATTTTCATGAATAGGTTCGGGTCTTTGTGGAGGCCTTGGTTCATAAATAGGTTCAGGTCTGGGAGGTCGTGGCTCATAAATAGGTCCAGGTCTTTGAGGTTTATGTTCATAAGTTGGTTCGGGTCTATATGGAGGTCTTGGCTCATAAATAGGCTCTGGTCGCGGTGGACGAGGTTCATATATTGGCTCAGGCCTGGGTGGTCGGGGCTCATAAATTGGTTCGGGTCTGATTGGAGGCCTGGGTTCATAAATGGGTTCAGGCCTTTGAGGCCGATGAGGAGGGCGAGGCTCTGGTCTATGAGGTCGCTGGGGTTCATGAATTGGTTCTGGCCTATGTGGTGGTCTTGGCTCATAAATTGGCTCTGGTTCATAAATGCCTTCTGGTTCTGGTAGTTCTATTGGTTCTGGATATATTGGCTCAGGCTCATATTCGGGCTTATAAATAGGTTCAGGTTTGTAAATAGGTTCCGGCTCATATATGGGTTCTGGTTCATAAACTGGTTCTGGCTCATAGATTGGCTCAGGTCTATAAGGAGGTCTGGGCTTAGAATGAGGCCTTTGTTGATACAATAAACCAGGTTTGTATGGAGGGACAGGCGGTGAATGAATTGGTGAATTCCAATCGCTGCTCAAAAGTTTGTCATTTTTCTTTTGGCTGTCGTTTATGCGAATCTCCACACTATTGTTGACACTGTCGGCAGTGATCGAAGCGGATGTGGTCGACGAAGAACCGGAAGACTGGACCACATCTTCTGTAATAACCTCTGGTTTTCTTATTGAGAAAACCAGAAAAATATAAAACAAATTATTTGATTTCATTAAGAGTTTCGTTAATTAATTGGATAACAGTTTGTAAATGATTTTTGAGTTTTTACCTCTTTTTATATCAAATGTTTTGCAAAACACAACAAAGAGTTGGCTCACAATTGGTTTAAATTATATTTATTTTTCTTTTAATATTTTATACAGATTTCTATAAATCCATTAAACCATTAAATAAGTTATTAAATAAATATTTCATATGATAAATATTTTATTGCCAGGTAATTTGTATCTGTGCCTAGAATTTAATGAGTAGAATATGAACAACTCATCAGCTAGATGATAATGCAGTAGTAGTAGTAGTGCGATAGAACAGTTATATTATTAAATTGTTTTAGAAAGAATAGGAATTATTCTTCAATCAATGATTTAACATGATCTTATCCAAATCAATTACACTCAGTATCTATTTTTAGGATTGATGAAATGTCAGGCACATCTGGTATTTTATTCGGATGATCCTTGATCACCCTCTTTCTAAACGTAATAATATTTCCCGATTTATTTTTCGTGAATGAGCCCATCATTCCCCAATTACTCCATCCCCTTGCGCCTTTATTAATGAAAAATCCATTCTCAAAGACCCAGATGCCAAACTTTGTTCCGTCAGTATATTCAGTGCTGGCATAGAATTGAATGCCTATAAATCGGTGTTTGTGTTCTTCATTCAAATTGAATATTAAAACATTATATTTCTCATCAGATTTGTAGAACGCCGTATACATGAGATCTTTGACAAACCCGGACCTGTTCTTCTCTTTGGGAACATTTATTAATTATTTTTGACTAAAGGATTCATATCTTACTTGTTTTGATTGATTCGCTAAACCATTTAGCAATACCTAGAGCATCGACATCGACATTCAATAAATTAGAGCCACTTCCGGCAATGGCTGTAATGATAGGAAGAATAGGTACTGATTTACACGAATCAAATGAAAACAAACAAATTGTAATAAATATATTTAATGAATACATTATAAAAGGCAAACATGGTCATTTTTAAACTACATTATGGGTTATGTATTGGGCCAATACTATTGGCGTTAAAACAATTTATTCTAAAATGATTAAAATATTCAAAACATTCAAATTTATTTGAGCTTATTTATTTGAAAAAATAATTGCATGTGTTTAAGGTCAATGTTAGTTTCATAAGAGGAGATCCGTTCGTATACCTCTTCTCTCCAAAACAAGTTTTAAGACATTATATAAGAATTTGGTACTAAAGGGTTGTTGTCTAACAAGTGTCCGATTTCTTAGAAATTAATGTCTATTCAATAGAAAGCAATAAAATTCTTATAAAAAACTGGATTCCTTCGCCTCAGCAGGAGATGAATGTTATTTGTTTTTACAATAATAGCTTTATTTTAATAATATTCATAAATATTTCATAATTTGAAAAACGCAACAACTTTTGAAAATATATGAAATCGCGCGAAGAAATCAATTTTAAAAATTAGATTCCTTTTCATAAATTATTATTATATCACAAAATCAACAAATCAATTATGGAAATGAGCGGCTCTGCATTGGCCGCACTCCTTCACAAGAATGTGGATGCTTTCAAGAACTATATCAGAGAATTCAAAGACTCGAAAGTTCTGAAAACAATTATTTTGTTTCTATTAATTTCGATGACAATTCATAAATCAATTACTATTTCGAGAAAATATGTGAAAATCCAAAAGATTCTGATAACCGAAAGATCTGATAGTATTCCTCTCAAAGATATAGCCATGATCATTAACTTATGTGTGAATACTTCCTCGAGTAATGATATAATAAATAGCATTGTGTTAAGAATTAACAGTTCATCAAATTCAGTGAAAGAAATGAACAATTTTTGCGCCAACGAAAGCCTCAAATCAGAACCGAATCTTAAATGCCTTATACTCGGGAAACAGAAGAATATAAGCTGTCATTTTAAGAATGTTCAAGCTAATTATGTGAACCAATCGCTAAAGTGCTTCACTTTTATGCCAGAACTTAGAGATGGCTTCAATCTATCGCTTGGAGAGAAAATGATGTTTTCTTTCAAACAAAAGAACGATTCTTTTAAGAAGCGTTCGATAAATATAATACTATCGGTTATAACACAAACTATAATATTCATCTTTTTTCAGATCACCATGGTCGCAAACTCAATATATCTATTAGAATCAGTTCAAAACATTCTCCGTTTGGACTTAACGATCAGTTTATTGAAGTAGTAAATGGTCATGGTTATACATTTCACTATTATTTGTCTCAAAGATCTCTTTTAAGAGATTACTTCAAACATAAAAAGCGTGGAAAAAGAGTTAGCAGCAGGTTTGAATGTCATATTGAAGTAAAATAAACTATTTGTTCAAATAACAGGAATGGTTTGCTTACAGCTTGCCAGGAGCAGATTCTCAATTCTAATTATTGTACGAATAATGAAGACATGAAAATCGAATTGAAATTCAATTTAACAGAAAGTTATCTCAAAAAGAGGTCCGACGGAAGTCATTTCATAGTAACCATTGAGCCGAAGAAAGTTCTTCACATCAAATACCGATTTGAGATAAATGTTTATTTCGGGCAAATGATGTCACACTTAAATGTTGTCGATAGGATTTGGATCTTCGTCAGTATTCTTGGAATATATTATTTTAACACTCATTTTCTATGAGTCAAATGATAAATAAAACCAACAAATCAGATGTTATAGAGTATTAAATAGTTCAAAAATTGAAAATTAAACTGATTTCATGTTATTTTTAATTTGTTATACTTTTAGCAAGTTTTAACTGACCCATTTCAAAGTTTGTTTTTGCAAATCAATGATTAGACACTAATGAGAACCAGGGATAAATTTTGAATAAAATTAATGGAAGGAAAATAATGATTCGATTCGTAATAAGAGACAAAATTTAAACCAAACGATAAAATTAATTGAATTAAAATGACTACAATTTTGTTTATATTGTTTTCATTATTAATCACAACTGTATTGTCAGCCATTAATTGGCAAACTTTTGGTGACTCAAATAGTCTTATCGGTTATCATTCATATGAAATGTTACCCGAAACTCATAAATCTGACCTAAGGCCTAGTCGTTATCTAGGTAGCTATTTGCCACCTCTTGAGTTCGAAGAAGATCCTGATAGTGATGGTAATAATCTATTTGGCAGTAAACTACCTTTTCATTGGAGCAGACCTTTTCAAGAAGAAAACTCAAAAGATCCTGGTGGTAGTAGTCTTATACTTCAAATTAAGTTATCCACAAAAAGGCCCTCAAAAGCTACGCAACAAATTAGTGGAAACGGCAATGGGGGTGGCAACTTTGGAGCTAACTCTGGTAATGGCATCGGTGGTATTGGTAACAATAACGGACTCGGAGGTGATATTCTTGGCAACAATGTAGGCAATGGTGAAGGTGGCCATGGACATAATAATGGTAATGGTGGCGCTAATGCTGGATATGACAACGGTAACGGCCATGGCGGACTCGGAAATAATAGCGGATTGGGTGGTGTTATAATTGGAGACAATTCTTCTAATGGAAAGGGTGGAGTCGGTAATCATAATGGAAATGGTGGCAGAAACACTGGGGATAACTCAGGTAATGGTGTCGGAAAAGTTGGCAATTGGAATGGAATGGGTGGCAACAACGCTGGCAAAAATAGTAACAATGGTGTGGGTGGTCACGGGACTAATACGGGAAATGGCGGGGGAAATATTGGCACTTCTTCAGGAAATGGTCTTGGTGGTAATGGAAACTTCAGTGGTATCGGTGGTAACAATAATGGCGATAACTCTGGAAACGGAAAGGGTGGTTATGGTGATAATTCAGGAAATGGTGGTAATAATGTTGGAGATTTATCTGGAAACGGAAATGGTGGTTCTGGCAACAATAGTGGCAAAGGTGGAAATAATGTGGACAGTAATTCTGGGAATGGAGAGGCGGGCACTTCAATGATAATCAACGATTGGAAACCAATTAAAGCAATTTTACCAATTTTTTCACCTTTTAAACCAAAAACAAATAACATAAATAGATCTTGATCAAACTAAAAACATTTTTCAATAAAAAAAATTACATAAAGTTAATTCACCACAAATGACCTAATTGAAAATTCGGATTAAAACTAAATTCGACATATGGTGTGCAAAATGTTTAGTAAAACTAATCCATTAGTTCCTAATTGACGATAAACTTAATCAAAACATCTCTAAAACCTAACGATAAGAATGAAATTATTCGCAACCATTTGTCTAATTGTGTTAATAACACTTTGTTCAACTCAATCGTCAAATGCTCAAGCAAATCAAGTAAAAAATGATGGCGAGGGTGAAGGCGACGGCAGTGTTGATTCCAAGAGTTTTATTAATGGCATTAATAACTTATTCAAACCGATGAGAGACGAGACTCAGTCTTCTTCCACTTCGAAGCCTAAACTAAAAGCTCCGACTATACCAACAGATCAAACAGTTCTTCCTGATAAAGACAATGGGCAAGTTCATAAACTTCCTCCCAAAACACATCCAACCGTTGGTCAAGGATTATATCCCAGGCCTTATAAAACAAGACCCACAAATATGCCAGATGATTGGAATGATGATTTGGAGGGCGATTTGATAAACATAAGACCTTCAGACAACAGACATGAACCGAACACAATCCAGGAGTGGATGAATGAGAACCGACCGGTCAGTGCACTTAAAAAGCCAGTGCGATATCCGATTGAGGAAAGACAAAAAGAAAGACCAACACAACGACTTAATGATTTAAAACCTAAACCAAACACAGTTCGACCCTCATCAATTCGACCTTCTTTTGTACCAGCACCATGGGATAAACCTCACGATTCAAAGCCAATGGCTTCCCGACCGGATGAAGAACACGATCCTTGGATTATTCCCAACCGTCCAAAGAAATCTTCGACTCCTAATTCTAAGCCAAAGTCAACGATTAAACCGGATTCCGACGAAACTAATGAAGAAACCAAAGAAACCAAATCTAGAAACAAACCCAATATGAATCGACCAGAGTCTCGCCCCCCTGGTATTTATTGGGAACATTCAAAACCTGAGAGCTTTCCAAAGCCTCCGAACCCTCACTCAGAGCCGGTATATGGAGCTCCTGCTTACTCACCTGTTTACAAACCAGAGGTTCCTATAAAGCCAAATACCAACTTACCACCATGGTGGAATTCACCCCCGGCACTTCCTGAGTTCGAGCCAGAGATTGATGGCGAAATAAATGGGTGGGGTGGAAATGTGTTCGGAGATAATTCAGGCAACGGAATCGGAGGCTCGGGTGATATCAATGGCATTGGAGGTGCAGTGATTGGCAGCAATTCAGGCAATGGTGATGGTGGCGTTGGAAATCTTAATGGTCTTGGAGGAAACATTATTGATCATAATGGAGCCAATGGAGTAGGAGGAGTTGGAAATGATAATGGTCAAGGTGGATTCATTATTGGTAATAATTCGGGAAATGGTAAGGGAGGAATCGGGGAAAACAATGGAATTGGTGGTAACAAAGGAGGCAAAAACTCGGCAAATGGCACCGGGGGTTTTGGCAATAACAATGGTAAGGGTGGTATATTAATCGGCCATGGTTCTGGCAATGGAATCGGTGGTGTCAACCATAACAACTCGCCTTCACATCAATAATAACTTATTGTTGTTTAAAATTATTGTTACAAACATTTAATAAATGTTTCTTTTCGTGACTCAAGAATTTTGTTGATTTTAATTTTGCTTGCTCAGTTTTATCTTATAATTAACTTTTCTAATAATTATTAAATATTTTTATTTATTAATTTGAATGAATGATAAAATTTATTAAAAGAGAATATTTTGATGTTTAAAACTGAGAGTAAATACAAATGAATTCAATTATTTTCATTTATTCGATATAACTTTGGATTAGAAAAAATTAAAGAAATTAGAATGGACTAGATTTTATCTATAATGCAAAATTTCAATAATTACTCCTTTGAGCTTTTCTTTTTGATCTCCTTCTTAGGTTTCTTTGCAAGGTCATCTGTTTCTTTGCGGTCGGGTTCCGAATTGTCCACAAATTCTGGAAAGTTGTCGGGACTGGCGATACCATATTCATCATCCTCTGGGAAACCGGGTTTAGCGTTTGACCAATCACCCAGAAGAGAGTCTGGTAAATATGAGTTACCATTTGGTTGGTCTTCATCATAAGCATTTTCTCCGGAAATTGGAAAATTTGCCCAGTCCAGATCTTGTAGGTCTCTATTGCCTTTGTCTGTGGCGTCACTCTCTTTATAGGCTTCAATGTTTTGGAATTGTGAATAACCTGAGTTCATGTCGTGTTCCTCTTGACTCAGTCCAGGAAATGGCTGGAATACTGGTTCACCTTGCTCTATTGCTGCACCCTGAGTTTGAATTTTTTCGAAATCTTGTTCTTCCAACTGGATAGAATCATCTGGCTTAGTTTCTGAATCGTCATTATTTAGTCTGTCCAACTCCTCACTGAATATTCTTGAGTCCAAGTCTTCAAAGTTAATATTATCGACTACCAAGTCCATTCCTTGATTTACTTGTTTGGACTCTACAGGAGCTTCTTGTTTATCAAGGGGACTGGCGATTGTCGAACAGACCAAAACCGTAAGAAAGCCAATTGTGATCTCCATTTTCATCTTGAAATTAACCTCACTTATATTTAATTAGACTGAAGGTATAATTAATAAGCACCTAGCTTATATACCACTAATAATTAGACCAATAGAAAAAAGACATGTGGCATATTAGAAAAATACCAACAGGTTTATAACCTTGCATTCATATCTAAAATGGGTGTTTTCATTGACTGGTTAAACATCTTGTAAACAATACATTAACACGAGAACTCCTAACATGTTTTACCAACTTAGATTTGCAACATGGTTTTTCCTGTTTCAGTATATTTATAGCTGAAATTAATGAATTATAATGTTTAATTCTATTAATTATCTTACGTAAATTAGTAATTATATAATTAAATGTACTAAATTGAACTTCTAACTTTGATTTTTCACTACATCTATAGAATCTAGTACCCTAAAGTCCTGTAGATAACCCTTCCCCGTGTATAACCCGCACTCTTCAAAATATAGTTATTTTATAAAACATTTACTATTTTTACATGTAAAATAAACCCGGTAGATAACCCGCAGGAACTATTTCTGGTAAAAATCCTCTGACTTTATTAGATAACCGGCGGGTATCTACAGGACTTTAGGGTATATAGTTTTGTCGTTTACTGTTTATTCATAATTGTTTAACTGTAATTAATAAGTTTCTGTTGCAACTGGTCTTTTCTATCAACTTGGGAAATTAAATGTTAAAAGCTACAGCAACAAGGTCAAATCAAAGGTTTAATACATTAATTATGAGGAAAATTGTGATGACAATTAAAATGTTTAATCCTGGCTACTTTAAAGAGACCACCCAAAAGGAGTCACCAAATAGACCCTAATAAAACCTGTATCAATTTTTCAATTAAAAGTTGCAATAAAGTAACATGATTGGTAGAATCTTCACGATACAGCAAAATAATCAACATCCATTTTGTCATTGATTATCATCGAACTTATTGTAATATTTCTAAAATTGTTCCCGAAAAATTCAAAATGTAGCAAGGTTGAATGACCTGTCACAGTTCATTGACAGCTGTTTGGAGGTAGACGTCACTGAATTGGTGAGTCTCGTATATAAGAGGAATAATTAATAGTCAACCGAAACGTTATTATTATAGCCTATGTTTGGCTAAAAATTTTTAAAAGAAATGAATTATCTATTAATTGGTTTGCTTTCAATTTCTTTATTCCAAACAATCAGATCCGCAGAATTGGTGATCAAAAAAGATGAGAACAAAGCGTTGCCACTGAAAGGTAACAGACCAGGTGCCAATTTGTGGAGCGACGAGGCTGTCCAGATTGCTACCAAAGGTCCACTAAATGGCGGGTTTGCCGATGATTCGGGAAATCAAGTCAGAAGGCCTATTGGCCAGTGGGAACAGCCTCCGTTGCCACAGGCAAAGGATAAATTCAAACCATCTGATCAGCATGGTTTTCCTCTAGCAGGTATCGACAATAGGAGCAAACCAGATGGTGTGCTCATAACTCCTGAAAAATCAAAAGAAAGGGGTTGGCATAATTGGAACTCACCCTCATTATCCCTAGAGCCTGAAAATGAATGGCATAACTCTTGGAATGAGCCGTCCCTCGCACCTCTCCCACATCAGAATTGGGGTAATAATAATAATAATAACGGTCCTTCAAAGCCATGCTGTGGCAAAAATAGTTGGGGTCTTCCCAATTTATCGGAGCAGTCAAATAATTGGAATGAGCCCTCAGGACCGGAACTGCTACCCCCAACTTCTTTATCAGAGTCAGACCACGAAGAGAGTTGGGCAGAATCTAAATGGTCTTCCCAACAAAATGGCATTTCTAATTCACTTGAGCCCCAGGAATCGGAGTGGGGCAGTGGGTCTTCTTCTAAGTGGAGTTCACAATCGAATAATAACAATAAACCGGTTTGTAATTGTGACGATCGTCTGAACCAACAAAGTCTTGATCCATCCCAAAGAGGCAGATACCCTAACTATCCCAATTACCCGTCCGCAGTGAGTCCAATCAGACCAAACAGACCACAACGGCAACAAGCATGGAATCATTTTGATAATGCGCCTTGGTCCTCTTGGGAAAGAGGTATTAAAGATAAAAAGGTACCAAAACTGATAGATGACACATCAGCCAAAGTTGAAGACAGACCACAAACAAAAGTGGAAACCTTTGACTCTAATAAAGCAAAAGTATCGACCAGAGTATAGACCAGAGTATAGATTCCATAGCTTTTAATCAATCAATAAATGGCCAAAAGTTTTATTTCTTCTTAAAAGCCTCTGTACTTCAGTTACTTATTTTTCATTATGAAATATCATATAAATAATGTACATGTGTATAAAGTTTTCTATAACCATGTTTTTTATTGGAAAAATTGGCGAATAAAAATTGTATTAGCTCGTTTTATAACATGTGTTTGATACGCTTTATTATTTTTATTATAAATTTTCTCCGAATCGAAGAGAATAAATAGTTGTCATAAATCATCCAGTCAATTAATTGAATCATGATTTTCTAATTGCTGCGGCGAGATAAACAAGTGCAAATCTAATCGTTTAATTAGGACTCAAATGTGAATAAATTATATTTGAAGAACAGATCAATGACTGGATATACATTTTATTTGGAAATTTTCATAATTTTGATATAAATAACACTTAAATCAAATCTCAATTTTTAAAAAAATGATTCGTTATATGAATGGATTGACTCTAACTTTTCTAATCATTCATTTGTCAAATGCTGAAGAACTCGAAGCGACCGAAAAAATTTTAAATCGCGAACCCATTTCTTCTTCAATCAAAGTAAATGGTGGTGAAGGAGGTGTGGGTGGTGTAGGCGGTAATGCCATAGGCGATGGAAATGGAGGAGTGGGAGGGGATGGTGGAATTGGTGGTTCTGGTGGGCGTATTATATATGAACATCAAGTACCGGCTATTGATCGCTCACAAAATGAAGCGCCAGTACCACCTAAGAAAACAGAAAAATACAATCGCAAACAGTTGTCAACAGTCACTCCGCCCACAACTACTCAAATAAATTGTGAGTTGGAATCTTCAACTAGTCCGCCAAAAGCAACTAAGTCATTGTGGTGGTGGCCTCAACAATGGTGGCCTCATGAAGAAGCTCACGAAGCTGAGCAGTATTACCCCAAAACAGCTGAGCCAGTAGCTTTAGAAGAATGGGAAATACCTTTTGAAACATATGAAAAGCCTATTCAGATACGGCGCCCAAAGACAACTCGAAACCTGTACACTACTAGATCTTTTTTTCCAAATGGTAATTCCTTGGTAAATGCTGTGCATAGAACCTCATATCCTGGACGAGTGACTGGTCAGCCATATTTAAAACCTCATGCATTGAAAAAAGCAAATGATCAAGCTAACTCTAGTTAAAACATGAGTAGACAACAATAATGAAATATCTAATAAAATAAAATTAGTTTCAATTTTCTGTTAAGGATTTGATGAATGTTTTGAATTTTTCTTTTATATTCTATGAATTCAAATAATATATTTTTGTTCAAATCTATCAAATTTGCAAAACAAATAAAGTTTAATCAATAAAACATTTTTAGTTTAAATCAATCTAGTCAACTTTTATTGTTACTGAAATATAGGGTGTATTGGAAATGCGTTCCTTGGAGAAAATTGCAAATAATTCAAAAAGTTCGAGGATTTTTTCAAAAAAATTTTAATTAGAGATAGGTATTTATATTCAGATAAGATTTTATTTCTTAAGAGGCGCATAGACAC
>JAQGCS010000923.1:0-16904 GCA_034702105.1 Fuscozetes fuscipes
AGAAGACAAATAAAGTGAACACAAAATACAAAAATATAAAACTTTTAAAGACTTTCAGACAAATAATAATCACTTTTGTGACAAAAGACAACACTTATTATCAAATCCTTGTTCTGAAGTCTTATTAAAAATGAGTTCAAATTCATTAAAGAAAAGGGAATTTTTAAGAGAATTGATTGAACATGGGCAAAGACTTATAAACTTCATTCATATTTCTACTTGTGGCCAATAATAGTTTTTGCATGGTAGGCCACTCTAGTGCTACATTTGGTTAATATAAATGAAAATATTTTTTATATTAATAACAAATCATTTATTAAAAGCAATTTATACATATAATAAATGAATGATATATACATAGGATATTATATAATTAGCAAATGATTACAATAAACCTCAAATTTAATGAAAGCCTTCTCTAATACCACTTATAAATCGGATTCATTTGTGATAATTATTGCAATTTCTTAAGCATTTGATGCAAATAACCGAAAGATTTGGATTAATATTCGATCACTGGTTTGAAGTCATTTATAGTTAACATTATTATTATACAGTTTATGTTCGAGTAATAGGCGTTTCACATATTTTACACAATCTTTGAGGTGATTTCTGATAAACAATTCCTTAAATGAATTCTTTTAATACATTTCACGTATTTTCGATTACACCTAAAATTGAAGCCAAAAATAATAAGACAAACGAAACGAATGCTTTGGAGGAACGGCCGCACTGTTTGATTTCTTTTTCCTGTAATCAACAAATTTGAACATAAATTGTTAGTCGACAACACTGTCATACCTGAGGATGGTAGTGATGACACACTGTGGGTCGTTTTCGAGGCATTTCGGTTTTTAAGAGATCACAGCTTTGATTTTTGTTATATAACACTTCTTTATATTCGAATTTGATGCTTGATGCTTCGCAGGCACACGTCTTATGGACGACCAGCAGTATCAGATTGGTGTGGGGCACTGCCTGCACTATAAAATCACTGCCAAAACAAATAAAACTTAATCAAAAATAGCTTATAATGACTTATAATTGTCTTTATATCCCAAAGAATACGGTATTATATTTTACAGAATTGCCATTTAAAAGACACTTCACTGCATAGCATATGAATATAAATTTGATAAGCTTTCAAAATAATTTATATTATTATTTATAATTGATCTATCAATTTTTTGAATAAGAAACAGATTCAAACAAATTGCGTAAGTCTGATTACTAATCAGTGATTAGATATTGATTGGTTCAATTTGCTAATTAGCTTGCAACTACTTTAAATTATGGCTTTGAATTATGGCTTGATAATTTGAAAGTATACTATACCGGACACAATCACCACAATTGTGGCCCCCTTTAATAGGCTCTTCAGAGGGATGGCCTTCGATCTCATACAAATCAAATTCCTTATCACAAGGATAGGGTCGAGATTTATTGTTCCTTCGTTCATTTTCATCTAAAAACGATTTAAATACAAGATATCAAAAACAAGTAAGAATTGAATGAGAATGAGACTTACTTTCGTATTCATCCTCATAATCCGGGGTATCGTAGTCTGCATTGACATAACTCAATAATGAATTGTACCAAAGATTCACATATAAAGTGAAAATTCTGGACCAAAACCATAACATAACTGATTTGAAGTGTTTGAATGGAGTCAACAAAATCGAAGAATGACTCTGAGAAGCATCTGTTATATTGAGGCAAATGGCCTGGTAGTCGAAAATATGAACTTTTCGGTACACCTTTCGTTCCACCATTTCTTGTAGAAGTGAATTATCGACTTCTGCGAAGAACCTTCCGGTTTGACTCTCGACTTCACTGTATATTATAAATGCGTTATTATCTAACAAATAGCAATCGATCTCTTCTGCAGAACAGACAACTTTCGAGTGTTTTATTGTGAAATTCAAAAAGCGTTCGACGAAAACAGAGTGCTTGAACTGGAGGCCCACCACAGCCACTATCAAAGTATAAATCCTTTAATTATCATTAAACATTTTGTGAGGTCAATACCTGGAGCATTCGATTTGCCACTGCCTAGAAATATAGCGTGGCTTCCGGTCACTAATATTGGTGTTCCTGAGGATTGACGTTGGCCAGCATCAAACGGAACCGAAAAAACGAATGCCGTGTCATTAACGTAATGGAAGTCAACGGCTCGTCTGTAAAACAATTCTTCGGTCGCTCTGAAACGACAAACAATTATTAGAGGAACAGATTAAAAGCAAACAAACAAACAAACCTGGTGTGATTTTGAATAAAAGGGCGCTCTCCGGTGCCATTCATTTTTTCCTCTTCACTTCTATGGTCTTCAAAACGAGTTAATCCACTCCGAGTGGACACAAATGTGGCTACGATTCCAAACATTTTCAACTTTTGGTCTCTGTTTGTCGGCAATCAAATAAATTAATAGATATTCTAATATTTTATATGAAATTTTCTCTGAGGCAGGAATTCGCAAATGTGTGCTATACCAACGCCCATACCAAGAACCCCTGATTTCAAAATTTTGGCAACCTCTTTTGTTTTTTAGTTTAGACATACATTTTCTGAGATATCAAGTTGGGCAAATGTTTCTCAATTTTTGCCAAAAGTTAAATTGGATTATCTACCAGGACTATCTAAACTAAATTGAGTTAATTTAAGTGAGTTTTAATAAGATCACCAATTTAGAAATTTTGCCGACTGATTGACCCTCTCTAGGGTTTTATTCAAATAAAACTATTTGTAAAAACAGTGATCTGAGTCGACTGAGTTTGCGAATTCCTTCCTTAAAATATGAATAAGATGAGTAAAAATTGAAAAGTGGTCGAGGAGTCTTTTGCTTCAATTGAGCAATGCCTTCAATCGAGGGAACACACAGACTATGCAGAGCTGCCGACTCACTTGGAATCAGCGCTCCGAAATGCAGTCTGGCTCTACCTCAACCTTCTCGAATCGATGACTCGAGAATTTTGACTAATGTTACCTCGGTATAAGTGCCATGAGCATTGCAAGCGGGCTAAACATAACCATTCAAATATTGTTTATTAAGTAATTTGATTGAATGAATGATAAATTATAGTCTCAATAATTTGCTTTAACTCTAATAAGTTCCTAACATTCAGTTCACAGGATTTTTATTATCTGAATTTGTGTGATCTACCTCATTTAAATACAAAATAATGGAACACTTTTCTAATGTAGTTGGAAAATTGGTATTTGTAAGCATGGTGATAAAGTAAAGATTAAAGTAATAATATCTTACTCGAATTTGGAGAAAGTGCCACATTTCGATGAGTCAATGTCTGTGGCCTTTGCGTCAAATACTAAACTTTGTACTAAATATTTGTCGCCTTTGAATGCATTCAAATTGAATTAAGTTTAGTTTGGATTCAAATAAATTATTAAAAAGAATCAAATTATTTATCAGTTTTGTATAAATGAAAAACTTGTGCTCACATGAAATGGTTTCATAGACCTGAGGTCTGGTACTACTTGTCTTCCATCGAAAATTGTGTCCATTGATAACACTTTTAAGAAACTGAGTGATGACATCTTCGGGAGACTCGGGCATAATCGCAGACATTTTGTGAGGACTATCGCAATAAACCTGTTTTCCAATTATTTTTTAGCAAAGTTTGCAATTCAAAGAAATGCACAGCATATCGAACCCAATCGGGATGGACTCGCCATTGAGTTCCTCTAAAATAATGGGTAAAATTTTCTTCTCTTCTAACTTTGACTTCGATTTGACCCTCGACTCGATATGAGCCATAAGGTTCGGGTAAAACAATAGCCAAACTAAATGGCGTGAAATCGATTTTGCCATAAATATAATGATTGACTCGAGTGACGGCTCTTTTCTGTCAACACAATCATTGGCGCAAATAGTAATAAATGACTGAATGATATATTTGTAGGCCTACCATATCCTTGTCCATATGAATTTTGACTTTCACTTTTTTCCAGCCAACTGTTCTGTTAATCATATTATCCCGGATTTCTTTGATATTTTCGTCCATTTCCTTCAATTATTGATAAATTCTAAATATAAAGTTTATCCAATAGAAGAATATCTCACTCGAGAGCCCAACAAGTTGTCCGCTAATTCCACTTCTGACATATCCACAGAATTATAGAACGGTTTAAGCATTTCCATGTACTGTCAAAATAAGCATTTACATTTACATCCAAACAAAATAAACTTGAATAGGAAATTTTTAAAAAATCAATAAGATAAATTCTTTTTCCTGATACTTAAATATGAAAATTGTTTTTTTAAAAAGACCATGTAATTGATTTGCAGTAAATTTATTATCTATTAAAATAATTGAAAATTGAATGAGCTTACCAAAGGTCGAAGGTCCGGGTGATATAACAAATAGCCATTATTAGTGGTCACAAATGAATATCCATTTACTCCTAACTTGAAGTAAAAATATAATTGCTTGGTCAAAATTATAAGAAATTTTGAATTCAACCAAATTTTTATGGGTCAAATCGAACAAGTCAATTGTATAAAAAATATTGAATACCTTGAAAGCTGGGGTTAATTTTACTATCTCTTTAATGGGAACGTCAACACCGGCCACACCCAACAGATTTGCGATTCGAATCTGAGACAGTTTTTGTTCATAAGAATTATGTGATTAAATGAATTTAAATGGAATTACTGTTTCTGGCTGTGAGTCCTGATATACATTCTTAACGAGTATTCTTCGCGTTATATTCTTAAATGATAGCAAAAGTTATTGTTCTGATTACTCTTTCACCAGGAATAGACAAAAAATATCTCAATATGGGTTCGATTCGACAAAAATAATTAAATTTCTAAAAAAACTCTAGGCGGACTAACATGTTAATAGTTATTAATACTACCGGAAATTACCATTTTCATTATAATTTTGCCCAAATGATATCATAAGAAAACTCCGGAGTCTTTATTCATTGTAAAAGACAAGTTTGGATCAAACTTAATTCCACTACATTATGAAAGCCTTTGCCTATTCCTGTGTTTGTCTAAATTGTAAATATACCGTATAATTACGAGTATCGAAAACAGGAGTAGCCAGGGTTGTCATTAGTTGCAAGTTCTGTTCAATCGAATCAAAAATTATTAAATGTTTTCAATTAATGATGAAAATAATGTCGTTTCAAAACAAATGAAAATATAGTGAATTGGAAATTAAAGTGCATTTCATGCGACAAATATTGCGATCAAATAATAAGTGAAACGATCGAAAAGTGTTGTCCAATGAATCTGTGAATAAATGTCTAATAATTACTAACTTTCTTAGATTTTTGGACTATTTTCGGATTTTCAGATTCAGTATTGATTAGTGTATCGAATTTATCGGTAATAGTGGGCGCCGACTCCAAACCATCTGTTCGACTATTGTGGTCGTCTTTAAGGTGGGTGTCGTCCAACTGATCGTTAACCTGACTATCACTGACTGGTCTGCGTTGTTGTGAAAATTTGTTCTTAAGGTCTTTTGCCTTTTCTATTAGTGATTGCATTGAAGACAAAAATACAAAACCCATAGAGAGATCTGATATGTTTTGATATAATCAATACCGACCTCTTTCCTCCCAAACCCAATCAGTTAGCGGCACTTCCTTTTGATTTTCAAAACCCGCAAATAATACAAAAGGGAAACGTTTTAATCATTTGTTAATTGATTTGACAAAAGCTTTAAACCCTTTTATATAACATCAATGAAATAATAGCACAGAAGCTGTACTCACAGAAACGTGAGCGTAAACCGGAGTCCACGCAAATATTCTCTCCCCCGACAACACGATTGGTCTACTCATCACAGGAATATACTGTTCCACCTGTTCTCTCACTTCAGCCAAATTGGCAACATGTGTGTAATATCCTTTCAACAGTTGAATTGTCAATTAATTTTGGCCAAGTTAAAAATTTTATATTCAACAGACCCCTATTATGACAGGCCATCCAATACACTTCTTTATTATCGGTAACTTCGCGGCCTATTAAATAAGTAAAAACTCGAACAGGTATATTTGGCCAATTATATTGACGAAACACGTCTTCATAGTTTTCTGGGGCGCCATCAGTGACCAGCATAATTGCTTGATTACATTGAGCGCCTTGTTTTGATCGGTTCAACTGTTTTGGTGCAAATTTGGGAACATATTAAGAAATTGAGGATTCATTTGATAAGAAGTGCTCACAATTTGTAAGATTTCAAACGCTCTCATCAGCGCTGAAGTGAAGTTAGCCACTTCGTGAGGCCTCACTCTATCAACATGTTCCTTTATTGCCTATTACAAACAGTAAACCAATTTCATGCATATTTTGAAGCTAATCAGCGCAATGTAACTTACTCTAACATTTTTCTTGTTTGCCTGAACCAAATTGTCGAAACATTCGCTGATAAAGTCTACCTTGTCAGAAAACTGCGTAAAGATACAAAATTTTCAAATAAATATTAAATTGAAACAAATACATTCATTATTAGATAATTTGAAGCATATCTTTGACGACTTGATGCAGATGTTATGGTTAATTTTAACAAATAATTTGAAGTGAATTAGCTAAATTAGCTACAGCTCAAATTATCCATGTATCACTGCATTTAGAAGTCATTTGAGGTATACTTTAAGGACAGCGACGTAGTCATCATCAGTGAGAGTGTCTAATATGGTTGAGACCACATTCTTCGCGATACTATTTCTTAATCCTGTCATCGATCCACTCGTATCCAAAAGAATTATAATATCTTTGGGTGAGGCGGCGCCCTGTATGTACCTGTTCAAAAGTTTAAATAAAGACATTTTTAATGTTATTTCAAATCAATACCATGGTCTCATTCGACAGTCATAAAGGTCAGGTGGTAGTTCTACTTTCCATCTGGTGGCTGAAGAAATTAGTAATTAAAATTAGATATGTTTACTCCATATTCGAATCAAATATTTTACCTGGATACAAGCGAAGAAAGCCTTTACTTGAGCCAAAGAATTGCCAGGAGAGACCAGGGTCAAATGCCAGATTATTTTTGAAGAATGGTGTTAAAGCCTCCGACCATTTGATATCATTGACGATATCCGCCGCTTTCTATTCATTCAATTGATTTCAATTAGATTTTGATTTGAATAATAGGTTTGAAAATGTGGTCAAACCTCATATACATTGATCGGCACATGAACTGCACTTAATTCCAAGTTGACGTTTGCACTTTCAAAATTGGGGTGTTTACTCAATCGGACAGCCTTCCAGCCACACTTCTCAATTTGACACTCTGGCCGATCATCCTCTTCACATTCCTCACACTCACTATTGAAGGGTAGTGCAGGTCTTTCCTCGCGATCGTTATATATCTTCTTCGAATTCAAGTAATCAAAGATTAAGTTTTTATCTGAAAGAAAATTAAAGAATTTAAAAAACAAAATATTTGACGCAATGTTGTAATTAAAATGAAAAGACTGACCAAAAGTGTGATTAGCGGCGAGTCTTTCACTTTCATTAGCGATTCGTTCGACGGCGTGTTTCTTCCAATTGAGCATGTTCATCACATCATTCCTCATATCTTCCATCATTTTATTTGCATCAAACCACACCACCCGAGCTTTTAAATCCTCAAAATTCTGCACGAATAAAATATCAATCAATTTTAATTTAGAGTTTAACAAGTTAAAAAAGCTCATTAGTGGTTAATATCAATAGATATTAAATTAAATTAAAGCATAGACTGATTGATGACAACTAATTGCAAACAATATTAAAAAATAAAAATTGTATGAAGAAAATGGAATAAAAGGAACAGAACTTACTTCTTTGATCTTCCTAGAACAAGTAGATTCTGCACTGCCTTCAAAAATATCTTTTCCAAATCTTAGCGCCAAATTGCGAACACTAATAAAACAAAGATTTATTTAGATTTCAGGCTCTTGGTCATTTTGTAAATCAATGTTTGTGAATTAGAGATCATTTTCGAATGAAATAGTATTCGAATTATGTCTAAAAACAAATATTCTTTAGAAATAGTACTGAAAGTTTTTGAACTGACTTTGCTTACAATTTGGGCGCGACCGTAGGCATTGTTTTTGTCGAGCATTGATTCGAGTAAGAGTTAGTACCAATGTTTTGATTGGCATATAGATTGATATTAAGACTTAATTAGTTGAGTAATGAAAGTCGAGGAAAGTCAACGACTCCCTGAAACTGCTGTGCATTTTTACACTTAAATCGCGAAATTCAATAAATTAGACCCTGTCAATTACACTTCCGTCAAATGGGATTTAAGAAAGGAAGACTTTATGGCATTAACAAGAGATATGAGGTAAGGGATGCAGCACAGTTTAAACCGAAAACAGAGCGAAAAGTAAGAGTGGCCACCATTAAAGATACGGTCAGAGCTGTGCAAGACAGAGGAAGGGAGAGTGAAAGACATCAAAAAACAATTGGGGATAAAGCTAAATAAATGTCAATTTGTCCCAAAATATGTCGATAAACAAGTAAAGAGAGCCAAACTCAATTGCCGAAAGATATACAGAATGTCTACTCAAAACATTCTTATATTGGACGACGAAACATATGTAAAAACGGACCCACAGGGAAACTACGGGCAGAGATTTTACCATTTTGTGGACAAATCTAAAGTTCCGAATGATATTCGATTCACTGGAAAAAATAAATCTCCGAAAAAAGTTCTTGTATGACAAGCTATGGACAAAATCTGTCGCTAAAGTCTAGCCACACTCACTAATAGAGAGTCTTCGACTTACCCTCAAGTTGATTGGAAACCAAGGTGTCTACGCTCCTCTAATTAAATAGAAACTATGCCATACATTTGTATCTCAAACCTATTAAAATTTAGTTTCGATATTCCTATTAACAACTGAGTTGTTTACCCTTTAAGTCAGTTCATAAACTTCCAGTATTTGTATTATATTACTATAGAAATATAAACGTGATTCGATTAAATGGATTAACTCAATATTTAGTTACTTTTTCAGATATTTTAGCGATTGAGTGGTGAAAACCATATTTTTACACTTTTCTGACAATTTAATCTTAAATGAACACAATTTTTATTATATTAAGATAAACTAAATTGCCATAATTAACTTTGATCTAGCTAGAATGAAAATGAATAGTTTAAATCAATTGGTGCAATACCTATATGACCAATTGAAAATTGTACCTATCGAGAGGTTTACATGCCAGAAATAAATCTTGTTGACAGCAAGATAAATCTTTTATAATATAAGCAAAATATATGAAAGGTATTTGTTTGAACCCTTCGGCTGTTTTGAGTTTTTGTCGAACACTGTATTACTGAAAGTGTTGTCGACTTTAGATAAGAGTAAATTAGCCGACCGTTAAGTTTCGCATTAATTTTATGTTCACTTTTTCATCATTTTATTCCAATGTTTGACTTCGGAACCATCGAAACCACTTTACTCTTAGAGAATAGTCACTTAATCAGTATTGTTTAGTCTAGTGTTAAAGCCTGGGCGTGAACAGCGATGTTACCTTGTCACATTCGCCAGTAAATAATAATAAATCACAGAAAATGTTAAATGGTTTTATGCAGAGTTAAACTTCTAATTGAAATACTTTCAAAGATCCAATCAAATATATGTATATTCAAGTTTAAAATATATATTCAGACTATCCAAGCCTTGACTGCCCGCTTACATAGACATTGACCTTTATTTGCAAAACAGCCGCGTAGGGGGGAGGCGGAGGGTGGTCAGAATAACTATTTACTACATATTTAAATACCCTAAATGTAGTAAAAAAATCTGTTAAACCGGGAAGTTTTCAACGAAAACTATTAATACGATGATTACATCATTGATAATTTAATCAATTAATAAATCCCAAGCTCACTTTCACAGTCCCAATAAATCAACTTTCATATCCTGTTCCTCAATAGGGGGATCTAGCAAGTTCGAGGGTCTTGCCAAGCCCTGACTTTTGTTTTATACTAAAAATTTTATAATTTAAGAAAATAGTTCAATTTTTACAAGCTAATATTACAACTTTATTGAATGATCTGTTGGTGCAGTTGAAAATACTAAAAGTAATCGTGTAAAGATTTGCAGCACTAATACATTCGTTAATTACATGAACTATAAAATTTCATAAACACCTCAAAGAATATAGAATAAAATAAAAATTGTTTCTTGACAAAATTTTCAAATGGAACTTCATGTCAAATGTTGATCTTTCTCATTTAAATTATATTTATATTTTAAAAAAAGGCCAATCGTTAGAGTCAACTCAATCTTGTAAGATCTTTTCAACTAAATTTCGATCAAATTTGTAACGAATGGGAATTAAAAGGAATAACCCATTAATTGAATGATGACTTTAATTATATAATTATTCAGATATCAAATTAGCACAAAATGCAAAAAATTAGACAATTTGCAAAATATGACCAGGGAAAAAGAAATAATTTTCCGAAATTATTGTAATTGTTTACTAAAGAATATATAGAATATACAGAATATACAGAATATACAGAATATACAGAATATACAGAATATACAAAATATACAGTGTGCTTTAAAAAACACTTAATAGCACTTAATAAAAATGCTTCAAATCTTTGATTACAAGAAATGTTTTAATTTTTTTTGTCAATTAATGAGAAAATGAATGGAAATGCTTAGCATTAAATCAACAAGAATGATGAATGTGACCTAGTCACAACAAATCTCAATAGAATTGTTGAAGAAATTGTATGTCAATTAAATAAATCAAATTTTTGAAGATATGAATACATTGAATGCAATGAATGGAATTTGCGAATCAAATGCAATGCAATGAGAATATGAATAACTCACTCATTAGGGTCCAGATCCAGCTGCTGACCATTGCATGAGCCGATGATGGTTAGCACCGGCACAACAATTAGTGGCCAAAAAGCAGTTGTGGCCGTCATGTTATGACAGTCACTCTTTCATACAGGAGTCGATGTGAGCGCAGAGCGATTCTCTCTCATCATATTCTCTATAATCCGATCGATTCTTATACCCATAATAGTTATACAACTCAAGAGTCATACAACCACTCCGTTACACATCTCTCGTCAAAATATACCTCAACAAAGACATTTCCCAAATAGATTGAGCATGCAAATATCAAAATCATAAAAACAATGTTTTTTATGTACCATATAGTCAAAAGATTAAATAGTTATTAAAACTTCTCAATGTTTAATATTCTCTCTCTCTCTCTCTCTCTCTCTCTCTCTCTCTATTCAAAAATGAAGTGAAATATAAGGTGTCTAACATTCCTATCATTTTGAATGCAATGAAATTGAAGGGAAAATATGAATGAAATCTCTTAAACTTATGTCTATAATGACGTGTTTTCTGAATAATATGTGTATAGAGAGAGAGAGAGAGGAGAGACAAAGCGTACAAATTGTGAGTGTTTTTTGTAGACAAATATAAAAACAAGAGATTTGATTCAATTAATTGATTATAATTTGAGTGCAATTTAAACGCAATTTAATTACATTTGGGTTTCTTTGCGTCCAATTTGGTTAAACATTTTGAAGACTTTGAAAGGATATAAATATGTGTGAAATGAAGTGAATTGATGTTAAAGTCGACTATTTTTTCATAATTAGATGAAAACCCATTTCTGGACTTTATATTAATAACTGAAACTTTGGATCAAATTTAAAGAATTGTTGCAATATTTGACATTTGTTTGAATATAAAGATACTTACAAAGGGCACTTACAGTAACAATGGTGTTGTCATCGGTATTGGCGGACAATTCCATGCATTTCAATGAAAATCCTTCGGGAAATGCAATCCTTGAGAAGCTTCGGACGCACCGAAACGAAGGCCGCTTCTGTGATATCGTTCTTCACGTCAGCAGTGGATCATTGAATGAAAAGCGATTTCCGGCGCACAGAAGCGTTTTGGCCGCTTGTAGTCAATACTTCGAATCTGTTCTTAAGACAAATGGCGAGGATAAAGACCAGATCAATATTGTCTGTCATGACGTCGATGTGTTTGAAACTCTTTTGGATTACATGTATTCGGGAAATATAACCATTGATTGGCATAATGTCAACGAACTGTTAAAACTGAGTCATTACTTTCTGATGTCTAAAGTGACCGCTTATTGCAATGAATTCCTCGAACACTACTTATCGGTCGACAATTGCATTGATGTCAAAGATTTGGCCCAAAAGTACGATTTGGAGACTTTAGTCAATACTTGCAATGACTTCATATCTGAAAACTTGAGTGAAATTATCGAACAGCCGTTTATGACCGAAATGACTGCTAAAAAGTTGGACTCAATTATAAAGGATCCGGTTATTGGTTTTCAAAACTCACCTGTCTCCCATATTCTTACTTTTTTCATATCGTGGGTCAAAAAAGATATCGAAAGGCGTTCTTCTGATTTCCACCATTTCTTGTCTTACATCGAATGGCAGAAAATGAAACTCGAATTCATTTACGATCACATCGACACTGAAGTCCTCTACAGAGAGAACAAACTCTGTCTTTATTTTACTCTTAAGTCTTTGACTGACAATAATATAAATATCGAGAGATATAACCATACGTTCACTGAAATGAAAAAGTTGTTTCAAAAATATAAAAAGCGGTCCCTCGGAGAGGACTCCCAATCAGATAACGAAATGATTGTCCCACATATGGATGAACAGGACTTATTGCTTCCCAACAGTCCTATAGTGATAGAGCCCAACGAGTCGAACAATACTTCCAGAACTAAATCTAAAATACAAAGTGAAAAGTTACCAAGAAGATCCAAAAGTATGCGTTCTTTGCTTTTGATTTTACATTTTTTAAAATTAGTTTTTTCAATTTGAACCTAGATGAAATTATATCAGAAAACAAACGAAAATCAGTGAAAAGCCGTAAACCACAGAATAAGGTTTTGGATGAGAGGGAAGCCCTCACTTCCAAAAATCGCAAACGAAATTTGAAGGGAAAGTATTCCAAAAACGATTGGATTATGTATTCGCCAACAGTTTCGAAAAGCAATAAAAAGAGAAGAAACAGTTCTACTGAAGAACAAAATGATAGGTCTTCTGACAACGATATGCAACCGAATGAATTGGTCGACGACGACATCCAAAGTGACTCTAATTATAAGGAAGAGACGGATCAGAATGAAGACGACAAAAGTGATGACTACGATATGGAAGACTCGATCTCCAAGAGCTCGAAATCACGCACTCGTTTGCAATCAATGTCTTTGGCTCATTGGAAAGAAGGCGTTAAATGTCCTCATTGTATTTATGTTGGACACAGCGCCACCCGATTGGAACAGCACTTGTCCAGGGTTCATGAAGAAGACACCACATATAAGTGCAAAATGTGTTCATTTCATTGCAAATGGAATCGTGAGTATTATAAACACATGAAATCCCATTTTGAAGGTCCGCCCTATAAATGTGAAGACTGTGATTATAGTTGTGATAGAATTCAATTCATTTTATCGCATCGGATGCGACACACGGATGAGCGCCCCTTCGAGTGCGAGTTGTGTTCATTCAAGTCTCGAACTAAAGGCAATCTCATTGTTCACATGAGAATACATACGGGAGAGAAACCTTACACTTGTGACCACTGCGGCCGTTCCTTCGCTATGAAGAATACATTAGACCAACATTTGGCCACACATAGGGATGACAGGCCTTTTCTTTGCGACAGTTGTGGGTTTACTACGAAATATCAGTCGCACCTACTGTCACATAAACGCATACATACGGGCAATGTATTCCATTGCGAACAGGAAGGCTGTACTTATTCGTCTCCCCGTAGGTCCCAATTGGCGGCCCACACAAGAAGTCATTTATCTATTCGTTCGCATATATGCTCGACATGTGGCAGAGCTTTCATTGAAAAGAGTCATCTGATTAGACACGAACGCATCCATTTGGATGAGAAACCATTTAAATGCGAACAATGCGATTATGGAAGTACTCGAAGAGATAAACTCAAAGAACATGTTCTTAAGCACCACACCGGTGATCAGTCACAGAAGACTGCTTATAAGCCACGAAAACCGCGCCGACAGACTCAACAGAACGCACAGCCAACTGATTATATCATTGAATCGACTGATGATAGCTCTCAAGTGGCGATTGTTAGCTCTCCTCAAGAAATACAAATAACCCAGTCACAACTATCAGATCAGGAGTTATGCACCGCAACCGCCAGTCTTATATATGAGTACTCTACTGATGGTTTGACAGTATCGCCCGCCAGAGTTGTCATACAACCCGCCATTTCGACCGTCGCTTATGATTCAGTCGATCATTCATTTGTCGAAAGGATAGTCGAACAGAGAAACACAACTAATCCGAGTTCTTCGGCCCGGGTCGTTATTCAGTCGAACCCTAATCCAAATCTAAATGCAAACGTCAATCCCAACGAAATGGGAGGTCTGAACGCTTTTATGGCTCTCTTTTAAAAGCGTTTAGTTATTGACAATTGAATTATGTTCACATATTTTGTAAATATAATTAATTTCTATTAATTACTAATAATAACGAATATATTTCTTAAATCTATAATATTTTAAATCATTTTCAAACAATTTATGCTCTTTTTCTGTCGATTCAAACCTATAATTAAATATTATTTATTTCTTTTCTCTTAAATTTTTGTTTTCTAATTAAATAAATATATAATTTTAAAATTAGGCCATAATTTAGTTCTATTTTAATATAATCTTTCGTCAAAATGGATTCAATTAATTTTTGTACAATTCGTGAGTAATTTTGTAAAATAAACCAATAAATTGATAGTCGATTCTAGGCTTTGAAAGGTAATCCCTACTCCCAGGAATCCATCCGATTCCCACTCACAGGGGATTGAGAGGGATTAAGAAGTAGTTCTGGAAGAGGAGTGATAAAGAAGTAGTTCTGGAAGAGGAGTGATAAAGAAGTAGTTCTGGAAGAAGAGTGATAAAGAAGTCACTATCAAAAAGAATCCCTCCAAATTTCCACTTTTTCAACAATCACTGCAATTGTCCCAGTCACTGCAATCTTACAAGAAATTACGTATCAGAAAGTGATTAAATAAATAAATAATTAATAATTTAATAATTTAAATAATTTTATTTTCTAAAATATATTTCAAAATTGAATGATTGATTCGAGAAAATAGAAGATTAATAATTAGCAAAATATGTTCAGTCTCTCTTCAAATTTCTAGTTCGTTGTCGCCAAGTATAATTTTATTGATAGCTGGCGTTAATTTTCTCCATCGAACGAGTAGCGAGATTTGAGGAAATCCCTACAGTGAGTAGGTAGTGATTGGGGCTTAGTCTTCAGAAGGCGGGAGGGATTCGTACAAAGTTTTCCAAAATTTCAAAGTCTAGTCGATTCTATAGTAACCAAAGGTGTTATTCATTGCTATCAAAAGAATAACTTCAATAATGATTTTTCAGAACATAACGAATAGAATATTGTTTTTCACTATTGGCTACGAATTTCATTTATTTATCATTTATTTATGTTGACCAGGATAAGTTTTGCCCACTTTATTTAGAAATGCCTTTGAATTTCATGAGTGTTTCGAATTACGAAAGTAGTTTTAATTGCAATAATTTGTTTATTTATTCTCTGGTCAATTATGAGAATGGTGGCCTTCTTCTCGATATATTCAATAGAGAAGGAATGTCAGCACTTATTGATGTCCTCAAAACCACTCAATTTAAGAGTAATATGTATAGGAATGGTAGTGGCAAAGAGTTCGACACTTCCAAGTCATCACATATTCTGTGCAATTCAACTGAAAATTCCGATTTGAAGCCAATTTATGTGAGAATCACTTAAACGACAATTTCATTGATTCTGACGTTTAGTTTTCCAAATTCTAAGGAAAATACGAGAAAAGTTTGCTGGAAATTGCATTTACGTGGATTATATGGCGAATCTTTATTACATATTTTAATAATAAATAACACGAAAACACATTCTTTGATTGCAAAACAAATTCTTGACTTATATCCGAATTTGTCGAATGATATTTTCGAGGAAATGGAATATTTTGGTAAATGTTATGTCAATTCATTGAAACTGATTTGTGAGAAAACATTAATTTTGAATCTTTATAATATTAATCAATCAAAAGGTGTTTCGTCTCTACATTTGGCAATAGTTTACAGAAATGAAAGTTTAGTGGAATCCCTTTTAGAATCCAATGCGAGCGTACATCAGAGGGCTGTCGGTTACTTTTTCGCACCCAATAAACGAATTCCATCGAAAAAGAATATTCCAGCATTTGATGGTAGGTTCTGTTCAGACACTCATAATTTATTGGTCATAAATATGGTCCAAGTTTTCAGTGCCTTCAAAAAAAAATTTATTTCTCGTTCAGAACCTTTATATTATGGGGAATATCCTCTTTGTTGGGCGGCCAGTATTAACGATAAAAGAATTTACAATATATTAATCAACTATGGTGCAAACCCTAATTTAATGGACACCTATGGGAATATGGTTCTACATGTAATCGTTTCGCGCGAAAAATTGGTTAATAATAAACTATTTAACTTTGAATAAATTATTTAATATTTATTACATTTCAGAATATTTTTTACTTTGCATTAAAACACACGGAAAGACCGGCCAATAATGACCTGCAAAATATCTATGGCTTAACTCCAATAGCTTTGGCCTGTGTTTTAGGAAAAGCAAATATATTCAAGGAAATTATGGAACTCAGTTGTCAGGTATTCAATTCTTACCTTTTAAATGTAGATTTTTCAACCTCTTGAAAATGATACTTTGGCCTTAATTCCTAGGATTTGAACATTTTAAAATTGGTAGACCTTGTGGTTATTTTTAATTGCAGGAACCACTAATAAGTTTTTTAGAAAATAACAGACAACTTGGGAGGAGGGAGGGGCATTCCTCGAAATA
>JAQGCS010000924.1:0-16898 GCA_034702105.1 Fuscozetes fuscipes
AAGAGGAACGAAATTGATTTGAAGACAAAATACAAAGTTTTGCAACACTTCGATAAACGATTATTTCTCTAAACAAAGTCTAATACGTAATTCAAGTGTTTTTAATTAACTCTCCCTGTTGTCATCTCTCCCTGTTGTTAGGTGATTTTTGTTAAAAATTTTACTACACAACTGGGAGGTTCGAGTGTACACTTGTCTCAATTTGATTGTTATTTGCGAGGAATATGAAAGATATTTGACTTTCTATGATAAGCAATAGATTTTTAGTGTAGGAAAAGGATCAAATATCGAATAGAAGCAATTATAATTATTGCTCTACAAAAAATGATTATAATCAGAAAATTGTGACTTTAATCAGGCAGAAAAAATTGGCCGGAATTTCTCTCTTTGTTTGCTATCAATTACTTCTAGAGATAAAACACAGTTTCCAATGACTCTAATGAACAGTTATTTTCCGCTTCGAGTTATTTAGTCTACACTTTAGTGAGATTCGCATTCTTTTGATTGTTAAAGAGTTTGTGTTCGTAAAAGAAATTAAAGAAAAATAATTACTTCTATGAATACAATGGAAAACTTTTCTAATGATTATTACTATTATTTTTGATGAAAGAATTTCTTCACTTCTTATTATTTTGTGAGAACTGGCGATAAATTACAATAACAACCGCTCTATTCACTAGATTTCGATCTATATTATCAAGAAATACAATTTCGCGACATTTTATTGCTCTTTGAATAACATACCAAAAGAAGGTTGGAATAACCTAGAACCTTTAAATAAATAAATTGAATTTACAAATTGCGCAAGCTAGAAAGTGAAATGAAAAATATACGAAAATAAGTTTAAAATTTTAATTGAAATTCTCAATGAGTTTTGAGTTACTCGAGGCGTCCCCCAAAAGAATACTTTCTTGCATTACACGAGCATTTGATTCGCATATAATTAGGTTGAGATTTAAAAGTGCCATAAATTTTAATGGCTTTAATTATTGAAGATAATTATACTTGCAATTAAATTATCGCAAAACATGATATAATTAATTGATTCAATTTAGAACATTGCGAGAAATTATACGGTTTTGTCACATCTTAAACAATAGCCATAATGAAACAAATCAATAACATGCTGAATTCAGATTCAATTAGTCGTGCACAATTAGACAATTTCTTTCGTTTGTTTCTTGATTTAATCAAATAATTTCTTATTTTAATTTCGAGCTCTTCTAATGTTTGTCGGATTAGGTATTTGTGTTTCATTTGTACCGCAATTCAATTGAAATTTAATTAAATAAATTCAATACAAAAACCAGGGATGTGCAAGCTCGGCGGCTCTAGATGGGGGGTATAGGGAGTGGGCTTTCACCATTTCTCTCGAGAAGGTCTAGGGGGTGGTTTTTCACCAAAAATTTGCCAAAATTTGAAAAAACACACAGGGGGAGTCAAAATACAAGCCGTCTCGCTTCGCTCGGCGGGGGGTACAGTTGTAATGTTAAATTTTCCAAAGTTCTAGGAGCGTGGTAAACCCAAAATTTTCGACTGGTGGTAGGGGTCTACCCCCTCTTGCACATCCCTGACAAACACAATTTGTTTGTCGAAATCGAATTAAATGAAAATCCAATTCCTATTTAATCGAGTAAACAACTGAATAAATGTCAGGTATAAATGAAAACGTATGTTTGTTTTCTCCTGATAAAAAGCTGTTTACTATGAATATTTAATAGAAAAATTTATTTTATGTCAACTGGGTAGTTATTGGTTAATTGAGAACTATCACAGTTTAAACCAAAATAAACTTGATAAATCAAAATTGATTACCCCATGGCCATTTGACACGAAAATTTTCAAAACAAAACGATTTTTCTTAATTATTATGTAAAAATTCGCAAAAATAAGAATAAAACGGAAATTGTTCTTACAAGTAAATAATTGAATAATCCAGCAATTTATATTCATTAATTTTATTTATGAAAAGAATAATTGTATTTTAATCCTATAAATTCTAAACTAATCTTTTAATCATTATTTAGCAGACATTACATATGAAGAAATACAGTAAATATATTCATCGCTAAATGAACTTGGTATTAAAATATTTTTTCAGTCGAAAAGACAGAATATTTTTCTTACTTTAATACCACGACTGATATGACGCAAGAATACTGACAGAGAGATGAAAGGAAGGAAGGGAGAGAGAGAGAGAGAGAGAGAGAGAGAGAGAGAGAGAGAGAGAGAGAGAGAGACCTGACTATAAATTTTAGAAACAAAAGAATGTTCAGAGAAAGTGACAAAACATAAAAACAGAGCAAACCTTCATTAATATCAATATTTTCCATCAGAATTGTGAGAAACAATAGAAATAGTATAACATTGTGCTGTGCTTTGCTCAGCTCTATATGTCGAGTCTGTGCTGCGAATAATACAAAGTTATGTAGTATTTTGCAAAATTTGATCCACATTTTTGTCTTTTTGCTTCATTTCTACATGAGTTTTAAGGTTTTCTTTTCTCACATTTGTCTCAACGAAACATTCATTTGTTTGAAGCCATATATGCGTTAGTCTTATATGTGTTGGCGTTTCATAAATGAAAATCTGATTTATTGTCTGATGAGAAGAAAGTGTCTCAACATTAGGGCCATTAACTCGCAAATAGTCTCTCTCTCTCTCTCTCTCTCTCTCTCTCTCTCTCTCTCTCTCTCTCTCTCTCTCTCTCTCTCTTTGCAATACCTCTGCATAAAAAGGTCTAATTATTAGACGACGAGGTCTTCGTTTTTTTAATACATAAATTTATTAAATTAAATACAAAGCGAAGAAAAAATCGATATCTAAATTCGTGCACAAAAAAAATTAATCACAACTTTCACACTATAGTGAGAAGCGGTGAAAATGTGAACTTCACTCTCACTTCTCTCCCATATTAAAAATTTAATTAAAAATCTTTTTAATGCCTTACAGCTAAAGCAGTAGCAAAAAACGAATTCAGAGAAAAAAATGCATAAATTTAGTAGTAGTGAAGAGGAACAGACATATCACACATTTCTTTATTTTATATATTCGTGCGTTTGTTATGAGGATAATCATAAAAACAGAGCATAAAATAAAAGGGAGGAAAGCGAAGGGCAATAGTTTTTATTGTCACTATGACTATGGACTCATACGATTCGTGTGTCGTATAATAAATAAGTAGAGTTTGAGATATGCTTTGCTCTCATATCTGCAAAAAATAATATAATGAAACGGAATGAATGATAATTCAGTTTTTGCTGCTCTTCAGACATCACAAACACATCCATTGAAGGGATGCTACGGATCAATAGGTGGTACAGGTATGCGACCATTAGTTCATCCAAACACTGAAAAAAATTTAGTATTCGTTGTCAATCCACTCATTAATTACTGGATGTATTATTGTAAATGTCATTGGAGGCATTGGAGGTCTGCCTCGAGATCGTGTGGTTGGCCGTTGTGTTACGCGCTTATGAATCATATAAAAGGGAAGTTCACTCTGTTAGTCATGTTGAATAAAACAGAGCCACTAATATGCAATTCCCACGTTCGCAGCACTGTTAGGAAGTACAGCGACCTTAATAAGTGCCTAATTACTAACGATGTAAACATAAATAATGAAAACATAACTAACAGACACCGCATAACACACACCACATAACACACACCATTAGAATCGGTAGTCATACTCGAGTCCGGCCAACAAAAAACTCGTTGACAGTCATTCCGTGCAGTCGTCTCCAAAATAAATTATTGTCGAAACGGTTTGTTGTCTTTCCTCTACTATTCTAATCATATCACAGTTATTATCAAATTTTTATTAATTGATTTAAAGCTACAAATAATTTACATTAATTTTGTCGCTGTTTTGGAGATAAAATTTAATGTTTTATTTATTAGTCTATTATTATTACGATTTGACTGTGAATTCGTGGCTCGAATTTTGTATTCAATTATGTTTCCGATGCTTTTTGTTCATTATTTTTAGGGAAAGATTTGTTCAATTATTCTGTAAAAGTTTAAAATTCAATTCAATTGAATGTCATTTCAATGCTTTCGTGTCAATGAATGACGAAAAATGAATAATGATTTCATGGTTTTTCAATTTTCATCATTTAAATTGTGATTCCGATGAAAATCCCTTTAATTGTTATGTTTTGGAAAAATCAAATATTTTGATGAGTATTCTGCAGATACTTCGCGCAAATGAATTACATTTTCCTGTTTTACGGATAATAATAATATAATAATTGTTCACAAAATTCAGGGAAAATTCAATTTTTAATTTGTTTGCAGACAATGAGTTTTTCTGACTTCACTTCTACTAAACAAATGTATTACTTATTTTTGGTATAAAATGCAATAAAAGGGGCATTTATTTCATTCCTGAACTGAGATTTCCTCTTATGGTTTGATAATTGTTAGTTTATATGCAAACCAGAGGCCATAAAAATTAAAATTGTCGGCTCACGACTCACTGCACATAAACCTGGTATTAATTTCGAATCGATGGACATTATCTGTATGTAGGCATAAATTAAAAGAAATTCAAAAAAATTCAAATTATACATGTTATTTATATTACACTCCAATATTCCCATCAAATTCAATGTTCTTTCAATCAAAATATAAATGAGTTTTTCGCTCAGAAATCTTTTCAATTAATGTATCTCTCAGTGATTGCTATCATTTAAAAGCAAATTTAAATTATTTGCATCATTCAAAAGACTTATCGAGGGAAGAATTCCTAACCAACAACAGTTGCAAAAAAAAGTTTAGTTCACAGATATTATACTAATTACCGAGTCTTTAATCGCCTCCAGTCAGAGAATAAATTATTTTTTCGGTAATTATAAGTCAATTATTTTCATACGGCGTTAAAAAATTATTATTAAGTGTTAGCTTTGATGTAAAAATAATTGATTACTTTTAAATGTCTAACAAATATTTCTTAATCTTTGTGTTCAAATTCTGACAAATCAGGTGAGAAATCATCTGATTTTCTCAGATTTGTTTTCCTTATATACGATTCGAATAATTAAAAATTGAAATTAATTTCAATTATTTTTTTTTGTTTCAAATGATTCTCTGATTGAAAGCAAAGTCGAGAAATAAATTCAAAATTAATATAACATTTTGATTGAGTGAATAATTTGCATAATTATATGCTATTTCATAAGGTATTTGAGAATTTTATTAAGAAGTTGTGGTGACCGTAATTATGGTGTGCTTTGGATGTAATTCGAGTGCGAGTCTTATTCGTATTAATATATGGAATACTTGTTTCAATTTTCTCTTATTTTCAAAACAAATAGTTTTTCATTGTTTAAGAGCGTATAATTTGAATCACATTAGTGACCAACTCTTGTGAGGAACCGGCACTTCAGCTCAACCTTAAACGTGAAAAGACCTCAAATATATTGAGAATTAATGAGTGAAATGAGTCCATAATAAATAAGTTTCAGAATTGATGTCTGACTCAATGAATCATAAGAATCGAAAATAGGATTTGAAAACAGAAAGAAATACTAATTTATATTTAATTTATTTAAGAAAAGAAATCCTTCTCCGAGTCATTACTAATCACATACACAACAAAACTGAGTGTTTTTATATACTATGATAACTACAAAATATATGAAAATGTGTTTCGCAATATACCAATCATTCGTCTAATATATAATTATTAATTGCTTGAAATCGAATTTTAATTTAGTATTAGTTGAGCGATCAGTCAAGTGGTTGTGCCAATGGTTGTGCATAACCTTCATTTGTCAAACAGTTTTTTGCTTAAAAACTTTTATGTAAAAACTTGTAATTAAAATCTAAGCCCTAACCCAACACAACATACCTTTCATTATTCATTATTATTTTGCAATTTTTTAGTTTTGCAAATTAGTTGAATTAGTTTTGAAGGTTAATGTAAGACATATAATAATAATAATATTCTCTCTCTCTCTCTCTCTCTCTCTCTGCCCAAACATATAATAAATATTTCAAATTCTTTATATGCGCTCTAAATATGTTAATATACTATTGAGTCTATATTGAAATTAATAGATTAGGGAAACGCAAAAACATATCTAATTTCACATTAAATTTTGTTCTGATGGCTTATACCCTTGACCTGGTTATACACCCCTTGAAGGATACATTGGTCATAAGAATTCAATTATGCGTTTTTGCAAACACATGAATTATAATCATTAATTAGATTAATGTTTTGCTTTATTGTTGTAATGAAAACATTCGACGTTTTTGTGCTGACTCTTGTGCTGAGCGGTCGATGTTTCGCAAGAAATTGCAATTTCTTTGAGAAGTTAATCAAATATATTCAATAATCGATTATTTATTATGTTTTGCACTGAATTCTTATTAACATTTATTTCTCAAATCAAATGTCGATTTGAAACTGAGATTTACAGGAATATATTTTTATTCGCATAACTAACCCTGCATGCGCTCTGAATAATTCAACGGAATCTTAATAATTCGCCGAAAATAGAGAAGTTTCCTAATTTACAATTCATATGATTTATTCAGTTAGTTAACACTTACATTTTGCAAGGATATTTCGTTTGTGAGTAAAGTGAAATGATTTAACTAGGAAGTTTCCGCTATTCGTTCTATTACTAAGAGACGATAAGTCCCTGAATCTACTCATCTGCGTATCCCTGATCTCAAGTGAAGCGTTTAGAAAATGCGAGAAAATTTCAGTTTCTTCATCTAATTATCGTTTGGCTCAAAGTATTAATAAAATTGCGGCCAAAGTGCTATTCAAGTCATTAAAACTCATTTTTAATTTAAAAGTTTCTTAGAATAAAATATTTAAGAGATTTTAGTCATACTTAAGACATGACATCTATTTTTGATGTTCTTGATAATATAATTAAGATTATTTAAATAGCCATTTGTAGAGAGATAATTGTGTTCATGCTGAAGCTATGAATTGATTATTTGGGCATATTATCTTAACTTGGTCAAATACCGATTGACCAGGGGTTTAAATTAGATCCGATACAAAACAAGAGATAAGCAAATAAAAATTATCAAGTTGATTATCTTCATGATTTACATTGTACAAGGTCGTTTACACTGTCCATATTGTATAATAATTATTAATAAATGAGAAAAACAATTCTAAAAATACCACTCAAACACTCGAGTGTGAATGAATTGACCCTCTTTCGAAATGAAAGAGCAGACATGTCTATAACCCTTCGGGGTTACAATAAATCGAATATTATTTTGGGAATAATAACTTCAAAAAAGTAGTATTTCGTGGACAACACTCCAGGCATTCAATTATTTTCCTTTATATGGATTTCTCAGTAAATTATATATGACTCAAATGGAGAGAGAATTGAATGTAAAAATTTTTAAGAGATATCACTTTTGTTATAGAATTCAATTATTTTAAATCTTATAAATTCGATTTTACTTATATTTATCATATAAACCAAAATTGTCTTCAAATTACTCGAAGTAAAACACATAATCAAATTGTTAGTAGTTTAAGAGAGATTCAACAAAAAATGAGCGAGTTAATTGAACTGCATTTAAATTCAATATACTCTCAATCAGAACCGAAAAAATGCTGAAATCTCTGAGGAAAATGAAATTCTTGGAAAACTGATTATTCATTCACAGAATAGATAAGAATGTATTGAATTTTCCCAAAGAAAAGTCATCAATGATGCTTCGAATCCAAAGAAAACGAGTCTAATAGAAGGGGAGTAACCAAGATTCGCACGCAATCAATAAACAAGATTATTATTCCTAACCTCCATGGAAAAAACAGAAAATATTTATGAAAACATGTTGACTAGCTCTAGAATGACCTTGCTGACAATTTGCCCCATTGTCACTCTACACAAGTCGGCTAATCGATCAAAATTTGAAATTTATGTCACATTTGATGTGTTGTGAGAGCCCTGACTCGCACTTAAATATTATGTAAAATTGTAATGACTTACAGTTTGTAAGAAATATAGACTTTAATGCTTGAAATCATTTGATTCATTTGACGACTGAATGTCGAGACATGGATTGGAAAAGTCCTTCAATCGATGGCCCGGCGCTCATGTGATTAGTCATAAATCACAAAAATACAGTTCAAAGCCATAAAATTCAAGTGCTTTACACTATCGATAAAACGTGTATTAAATATAACTTAATTTTGATTCAAATTTTTCACTTAAGAAATATTTTTTAATATAAAAAGATTTTAACACATTTTCGGAGCAAAAAAATGTTCGTCAAAAAGAGGTATTGATTTTCGATACACAGTTTCCGGCATTTAATGAGAATTTCTTTCTTCGAACACTACTTCACGTTTGGCCACATTTTAAGACAGTTTTAGCCATTTTTGTGACCCTTTTATTCTCAAAGTATGAGTTGAATGATGACAAACATTAACCAACACATGAATGAACATTATATTCATTTCGTGTCATTTGATTTATAGTAAAGTTTTGAGAAATAAGAAAATTGAGTTTCAAATTCTAATGACAAACATATCAATTGTATTGAATCATTTGATGTGCTCTAGGCCCCTCTATTTAAATACTTGGTTCTTTTCCAAATCGTTGCAACATTCAAATCGCTTTTATATTCAATGACCCAGACGAATCGCCCACGCAAATATTCTATCAGACAGATGATGAATTAACCAGATAAAATATGTGCATTAATAGGTAGTGTCGCAAGTACAGTCTGTATTTTATATGTGAGATAACTAAAAATATATAATATAATCTATGTTCATATAAGGCTTATAATTTTTGCCGGGAACTTCTGAAAATTGTTTGGCTAATAATTTCAAAATTGAAGATCATTTTATTCTTATACTTAAGTAGTCTTCAGCCGAAAATCGGATGAAAAAAATGAATTTATTCTTTAATCGATTCAAAAAAGTTTTTTATCCTTAGATGTAATAAAATTTTATTATTTGTATCTTTTTTTAGTTCAAGGCTTCACATCATTTATTCGCTGCAAAGTCTGTGCAGTTATTCACGCCTTTAATAGATTTATGGCACAAATAATCAATAAATACAACGGATTCTTACACTTATATAACATTTACGTTCAGTAATATAACGAAAAGATTCAAAACTGACTTCACTTTCATCTCTTCTCTCCATTAAGGGATAGAATGGAGACAGTACAATTCAAAAATCAAATCAATACTGTTACCATCGTAGATAGTTACCAAGAACTGGTTTATTTATAGAATTGTGTTTTAATATTTTACAATTCATATCTTGTTAGCCGATGAATGGGTTCGCATCAATTCTATGGTTCTCTTTGTTTCAATTAAACATATCTTGTTTGATCTGATTGACAAACATTTCAACACAACCTTATAAAAATGTTCTTGGTACATTATATAAATAAATAATGGCAAATCAGTCTTTCAAATCAACTCTCTCTCTCTCTCTCTCTCTCTCTCTCTCTCTCTCTCTCTCTCTCCCCTCCCCTCTCCCTCTCCTCTGTTTGAATGACACAAAAAGAAAAGGAATAAAAATCGGATGTAATTTGGAGTAAATAATGTGATGTGAATCAGTTGTGATCGTAAATCTCAATTAGTGCTATCATTTAGTGCCTTAATCTTAATCCAGTTTATAATTGGCCATCAATTTCCTATAAATAGAGAAATTGGGTAATGACTGCACATTAATGGATGAGATGGAGCGCAAAAATCAGCCCATTTTTATGCACAGAATTATTCGCATTTATTTCGATTATAATCTTTGCAATATTTGACACTAATGTCTCTCAAAGTACAGACGAATACATTGTTTAAGAAATCTAATGAATTATATCTAAACAAATGAGTGAAGTCTTTACTAAATTCCTAAACCAAATGAATTGGATTTTCCTTGAATTCAATCATTCACAAGAAAAGAGATTTCAACAAAAAGAAAGCCACTTAAAGGAAATAGATCAAAGTTGAAAACTTATTTGCTTAACAGCTTAAACAATAGCCAAGGAGTGGATAAAGATGATAAATTTGCGTAAGCAAACAAGTTTTAATTGGATTAAGTTTTGCGTCCATGCATTCAATTAAAGAGCAAAGATTCTCAAAGACATTGTCTCTCAGATAATGAGACTTAATTTTAATGGATCACTGGGACTGGGTAACCCTGAAAATCCATTAACCTGATGGATAAAGTGAATCAAAGAGACCACAATAGCAAATAGCAAAACAATAATTATATAATGAACTAAAAGCTATTGTTTTGTTATTTCAGTTAATGCTTGTGTTCTGTCTGTGACTTTGTATTCTTGGATCAAATTCCGAGCACATCATCAAAATTGGAGTAAACCATAGAATTAGTTCCATAGCTGTGCACAAACATTGATATACAGCACTTCATAACACTGAATGTATTCCCAATTCCTTATTAAGTATTGAATTCGAGTAATAATAATAATATTTGATATTTGTATGGATTGAATGAATGATTTATCAAATCATCTATAAATTAAACACTCATTTATATGTCAGGGAAGTGTGTTTGCACACTCAATCTTGCCAATTGCATAATTTCAATGTCAAATTTGAGTTATGATCTTGCATTTTGAGTTCATTACCGAACCATTTTTCTAAGACTATTTTTATGGCACTTTCTTTGTGTTCGATAAAATCTGTGCGAATATCGAAATTGAAGAGAAAATCTTGTTAATAATGATCTGTCAAAATTGGACGGAATATTCTTACTCAGGATAACAGCCATTAAAACCGTCGAACGCCTACACATTGTGTTAAATGGAAAAATCATTTTATCGACAATTCATTTATTTCTTTTGTAGTAAATTCTTCAAAGGATGCGCCGAAATGCTGGTAACTATCAAACATATTACATTCTAGGTGCTATAAAAAGCTTTCAACTAGGATGTATTTAGATAAAACTAATCTAGAAGTTTAGTTTATGAAGGATAACGCAAAAAAAGGTTCAACAGAAAATTCTCAGAGATTTAAGAAAGTCTCTTTTAATTTCCTCATTTTTTAGATATAGTTCAGATTATGAGATATCTGTGCAAGAGTCAATCAGCAAATTGTTCACTCAATTGTATTTTACCCCTTTTGGATGTTTTCTAGAATCGAATCATTTCTTTGAACAACAATTGCCTTCTATTGACTGTTTAGGAAATGAGGATAAGAAGGAGTGGGAGGGACTCATGTACTCAAAGATCGAATTAAATATATGAGAGTTAAAAATATTTTCAAATGTTTTATTAATTATTTAATAAATAATTTATTATATAATATATACATATATTGAATATAACGATATATTATTAACAAATAGTTTACATTTGAATCTCTTAAACAAAAATAAGGATTACAATGAAAAATGTGAACAAAAAGCAAATGAAATATTAAAATAATTAAACAAATGTTTGTATGATTTGATAATAATTTTGAATTCAAAGCTTACAGAAAGGAATTTGAAATGAAATCAAATTTAATTGAATTCCTGACACGTTTTGATCATAAAAGAGGATTTCATTAAAATAAAAGAGATTTCCCAAAAAGTAAAACACAATTGAATACAATTTTGGGTTTAATAGACGTATAATTTCCGGTCAATAACTGTCTGAAGTGTTTAAGCGAAGGAAAGGGACAGACATTTAAGTGTTGGCAACAAAATTATTTTCTTCTTTTAAAACGACTCATATTTAGTGTTAAATACCAAAAGAAATGTTAAAATCGATATCAAAACCGAGAATAAGGACAAAAATGGCACCACTTTTGGCCAAAAGACTAAAAAACATTAAATGCAAAGAAATGTTTTGTGAAAAATGCAAACCAATGGAACTAATCATTGTGAGCTGCCATGGGTACTTTCTCCTGTTCTGCTAGGAATAACTCAAGCATTTGGAGTCTGGTGTGGATATCTGGGGTCGGCTTAGCCTTTGTTGCGGTTGGAGGAGCGGGTTGTGGCACTACATTAACAAAAGAAGTGTTACAATTCATAATATTTGAGTGGATTTTCTTTTCGTGAATCTTAAGATTTATTTTGCGAGAATACGAGGAATGGCAGCCCTCGTACTCACAGATAAACAACTTCTTAGGCTTTGGCTGAGTTTGAGGAGTCTTCTCAGGAGTTGTCACATAAGTTAAGATAATATCTGGAGTTTCGATTGGCGTTTGAGTCACATCAGAGGTACCAACAGTTGATTCTCGATGTATCTGTTGGTGAGCTCTCAAATCCAACCATTTATCGAAAAGAAGATCACATCCACTGTACCTACACTTGAAGGTCGTCGCAATGTTGTGGACATTCTTCAGGTGTTGGCGATACGACTGCTTCGAAGACAACTGTTTCTGACATTCATTACATTCGAAGACTCGTTTGACTTTCGAAGAACTCAATTCTGATTTGCTTTTAATTGAATCCAATTTTGTGGCACTTTTGTCGTCATTCATATGAACAGTCTTCAGATGATCTTTCAATTCATGTTTAGTATTGAATTGATGGCCACACAAGTCTTCAGCGCATCGGATCTGCTGTCCATCACTTGATTTGTGCAACTCTTTGTGACTATCAAGAGTTGACAGATCAGCGAACTTTCGGCTGCAATATTTACACTTCAATTTGATCTCTAAGTCCGGCAAATAACTGTTCGCTAAGCGCTGATCCTCACCAGTGATGACTACTTTGTCTATCGGCAGACAACTGAAGAGTTCAATGTCTTCGACCAACTCTTTGATTTGTTTTTCGTATTGACTGATAATTAAATCACTTTCACTCAAACCAGAGTTCGGATCAATAGAATGGTCGGCTGACTGGTGGTCCAGATCTGTGACTCCCGACGGCATATTAGAATCGATTATTTCGGTGATGTCCGCGAGTTCGGCGTCAAAAGTGGACATCGAGTTGTTGACAGTTTGACCCAAGAGGTCGTCGAGTGACGTGAGATCCAACTGCAATGACTCCATCTTTTGAAGGTCTGTCTTCAAGTGTTGGACCAATTTCTGTGACAAATTCAACGCCGATTCAGATGTCAGACACTTTTGCTGACAAATCCTAAGTTTTGAGTCAAATTCAATCGACTTCTTCGACAACCGCTTGTTTTCGGCCAAAAGATTCTCGTATTTCGCTTCCAATGACATCATTTTCCGCCGAATAAGTCAACTAAACGGTGGATCAAATCAATGACAAGAGTTTAAAATGTTTACAACTTTTCAAAATTTGATACAAACAGACGACATGTGCACTGAATAACAGTCAACATTTTAGTCCCTTTTAACACTGTATTTATGTGAATAAACACTTGAAACTCGTAAAACACTAAAAAGACTAAATGTTAACTATGATGTAATTTCGCGCTTTAAATTGTGTCAATTGATTTAACCTTGTTAATTGTGATGTAAAATCAATACTCAAATTTCATATTTTCACCATGTCCAAGCTCATTCTATGATAGTTACTCAAAGAATTATATTTTAGACCAAAAGTAAGTTGGAGTAAAGTTTGAATTGTCAAAAATTGCATGATGAAAAAGTTATAAAAATGCCATTAAATTGATTTCAAGGATAGGTGTAAGACATGTCTGACTCGAAGTCGATGTCAATGATAGCCGCCGTCTGCCATAATAATGGCATTGGATGTGAGGGACGACTCCCGTGGCGTCTCAAGAATGAGATGTCATACTTCACGAGAGTCACCACAACTTCAGCCGACGGCAAACGAAATGCTGTTATTATGGGTCGGAAGACGTGGCTATCAATTCCTCCTAAATATAAACCCCTTTCTAATCGCATAAATGTAGTCCTGAGTCAAACTCTGACTAAACTCCCGAAAGGAGCCGACTATTTGTTCCCAACTTTGAGGCAATCCATTGAAGTTCTCTCGAAAGACAATTCAATCGATAAGTTGTTTGTAATCGGAGGACAAGACGTTTATAAGGAAGCCATGAATTGCAGACACTTTCAATACATTTACTTAACCCGAATCGATGCCGAGTTCCAGTGCGACACATTCTTCCCGGAAGTGGACACTCATCTCTTCATTGACATCACTAAACAGTGCGAAGATATTCCACAGGAAACTCAAGAGGAAAATGGTATTAGATATCAATTCCTTCTCTACAAGCGTTTGGTTTAATCTCAAAAGTATTTTGGTTATATATTTTTATGATTTTGAAATTCCTGAAATGAACCTGAAGTATTCCCAATGAACAAGTTCAGTATTATTACTATTGTTATTGACTAAAATTGTGCCCATCCCTGTCCCTCCCTATTCTGGGCTGAGATGTGACTATATTTAATAAAATGATTATATTTTTTATTTATATTAAAACTCAAATAACGAGACATCAGTTCGCGAGACATAACTATTAGTAAAACAATTGAAACAGTTTTCACTCTCGAAGAGTATAACAGCAAAAGAATTCTAATTTTTTCAAATATCAATTGTGTGGTCAGTGTTTGCCATAAGAGATGATGGAAGTGATGGCTAAAGACTTGTCTATTGTTAACTGTTTTCGGTGTTATATCGAAATCAATGATTCGGTTCACAGAATTGTTATCAAAGATGCGGACAAATGTTCATCGGTTAAACTTGACCTCATTTTGAAGCAATTTAACGGAATGAATGGCAAACTCAACATAAACTTCAATACTCATGAGTTTCAGGTATAAAGTGATACAAATTATTCAATTGTTGAATAAAATCAATTTTACTCTGAATCTGTTCCTTAGATTCTGAGCAAAAAGACCAAACGATTTGAACAATTAATCCGATACACAGACATTGCGATCGAAAATGCGGACAAAATTGTGATTAAGACCAAAAATGTGAACAAAAACTCAAATTCTAAATCAAAAGCCATTCATAAGTTTAGGTCTTTGATAAAGAGTTCATTGAATTCAAAGAAAAACTATAACAAAATTGAATCGTTTCACAAGAGTTTGGTATTAATCGATGCCATTCAAAATCTGTCCAAAATTGACAAAACCTCCAAAATATGGCTTCTCTTGTCTAATGTGATGGATGTGCACGAATACAATTTGAGTCCACGTCAGTGTAAGAATGAATTTCATTCATTGCTCCAAAGGTTTTGCGCGTATGCCAGCGATAATTCATTCCACGAACCAATTGATGGCAACACTCTTGAGATCTATCGTCGAATTGAATCAATGAAATTGATCCTATTTGTTGACCGAAATGACAGACTATGGATCAAAGATCAGACAGTATGGTTAGCCGTAAAAGACACCATCAATTGGATTCTCACTCAGACTACGAATGTGTTAATGGATTGCGATTACAGAGAAAATTCTGAGCCGTCTATTAGTAAGGAGAGGACAACCACTACGACACTGAACTCGAAATGCAAATTAGAACTGAAGACTCGAAACCCGAACTCCAAATTCAAACGAATAGACTCCCAATTAGTGTCAGTTATACTCAAACTGGAGCTCAACGATCGACACTTCTTTGATTGGACGACAATCAGAAAGGAGATGAATGCCGGCGACAACGTCTACGATACCTGCTTTCTTAAGAAGCAGTTTAGACAATTGATTGCGAAATATATTTCGATTCTGAGTCGTTTTTCGACAGAAACTGAAGCCATCAAAGAGTGGCCGCTATTCGAGAAGTTCTCAAAACTAGATTTGCGTCCATTTTGTGATCTAATAACTCACCAAAAGATACAATGTTTGAGATCAGAATTGAGCACAGAATTGAACACAATCTCTGCCTTCACCCAAAGCGAGTCAGAAGAAAGATTTTTACCCGAAATTTAGACTAAACTATTCATAAATAGATAACAAATGTTTCAATTTTTCTAATTTTTAGCTCAAATTCTTAAAACATATTTTGACTTAAAGTTATATAAAACTAAAATTTTCTCAACAAATGATTTATTAATACAAATAAACACCAATTGAGTGATGAAATGAGTCGAGTCTTGACCTTAAACTCATTTAATTTACAGACAATTGAATGTTACAAATGAAGTATAGATTAGAAGACAATTAGAACCGAATCAATAGTAATCAGACGAAGAAGGCGACCATATTGATTGTGTTATTTGGTCCAGCTCACTTTAGGTATGTCGTAGTGTTCGGTCAGATTCTCCAAATGGCTGTTGAATTCCTCGACCCGTTGTTTGTGACTCTTGGAAGCCTTGGTCATAATGCGCTCCGTTTGTCGCCGCTCCTGCTGCTCGAAGAACTTCTTCTGGGCGGGTGTCATCCATTGGAACTCCTTCGACGACTTGTCTGTCTTCTGGACACCGGTGTAGTCATTACTGCTGTCGCTGTGATTATCCAATTTCTCAATCATTTGTTTGAATTTGTTGTCACTTATTTGCATTTTCTTCTTCTTCTTCTTTGCCTTTACTACCATTCCGTCGGTTGTTTTCTTCAGTTTCAAAGAACTCTTCGCCACATAGTCGTAGTCATCAGACATTTCACTCAATTAATCGCTTAATTTGAGTCCAAATTTGAATTAAAGTCAAATAAATGTTTTGTTTTGAATGAAAACAAAACAATAGTAAACAAGACTTTTAAATGTCTGTTAACTATCATTTAAAACCAGTTAACTGCAAATCATATGAAAGGCTAATATCAATACATTTCAAACTGCAGTTAAGTTGTTTACAAAATTTAGTTTTTCCTAATATCACTCAAATTGAGAGTAGTAAACAACAAACGTAATCTTTTTTTTTGAAGGAAACTCATTAAGGTTTTGGTAAAAATAAATTTTAGGGAACAATAAAAGCTATAAATTGTTTACTTTGTTTATGAAATTCATTTTTTTATAATTTTTTACTCCCATTAAAACCAATTCATTGACTGATTTGATTAAGATTTAAATGATTCAAATTGAATAAAATCAACTATTTCATTTATTTTTGCACAACACTATCAAATT
>JAQGCS010000925.1:0-16888 GCA_034702105.1 Fuscozetes fuscipes
AATGATGTAATGCATTAAACCGTTTCAATGTTTTGATTATCTATTTGAAGAATATGAATGAAATAGTGGTAAATGTACTGATAAATAGTGACAAAAAGAAGAATCAGAAGATCTCAGATGAAATTAATCACTTTCTAAGTGATTAATAATCAAACGTTTCATTAGCCATAAAATGCATATCTGTTTAACGATGCGCACACTTCTCATTCTTCAAGCCTACATCGTTTTGATAGATCAATACATAAATGAATTAAGAATCGTTATACTAATATTAAAATTTACTGCTTTTAGTTCTCTTGCGCACAATTATGCAAATGACTGAATTTAATATTAATACAATATCAAGCACTATGTAGCAAGTAAAGTCCCCCGTCATTACAGTGAAGTGTCTTTTAAGTGTGGAAATCAAATTTGTGTTCAATGTTTTTAATTAAATCTAAATTTATTTCAATATATTTTTATTTGCAGTCAAAACGATAGTAAATGTAAGCGTTTTACTGTTGACTCTCTCTTCACCGGACGAGTCGAGTGTCACCTATGAAATAGGTTTTTTGATGCTCCAAATGTGGGAAGACCCTCGGGTTCAATTCAAAGACGGCGGACGTCACAAATATTTGAATGCTTTAATGCACACGGAGAAGATATGGATGCCCGACACTTACTTCATAAAGCATGGAGAGTTCAAATATCCACTCGATCGTTTTGACCCTGTCCATATCGCTCTCAAGATATTTCCCAACGGAACAGTTCTCTATACAACCAGGTTTAAAATGAAGTCGCTTTGATTTATTATTAAGATGTGTTTTTAGGCGCAATATGATCCTGACGTGTGAGGGTAATCTCAAGATATTCCCATTCGATAGTCCCAAGTGCTTTTTCGCTATTGAAAGCAGTGAGAACTCATTCAGTCATTGAATTGAAATTGAAATTTATATGAAAACAGTTTCGCACGAAAGGGACCAAATGGAGCTCAAATGGAACTCCAGAGTCGGCATCAAAGCATCCGATTCTATGAAAACAATGAACGCATATATGATGAGAAACGAAACAAATAAATGCAATAAAAGGCATACCTGGAGACGAGAATATAGTTGTCTCAGTGTTCTTCTTGTCTTCTCCAGAGACAAATCTTTTTATTTTAGTACAGTGTTTGTACCCGGAATGGTATTAGTGACAAGTTCATTCATAAGCTTCTGGCTCGATGTCAATGCAGTGCCGGCGCGAGTTATGATAGCAGTGACCACCATGTTGAACTTTTGCACCACAACCAACAGTTTCCGTTCAAAACTACCCGTTGTGTCAGATTTGACAGCAATGAATTTATGGGACTTCGTCTGTATGTTCTTCATCTATGCTTCAATGATCGAGTTCATTATTGTCAATTACTTGCACCGTAAACTTCCGCACAACAGTCGACCCAACTCTGGGGACAGACAAAGTATGGGCGCTCACAGCGAATATTTTCGTCATCAGGTCTGTTCAATAATTGCTTATCAAATGTAAAAATATATCTGGAAATCTATTTTTCAGTCAAACGGCAAAAAACTGGTCGATTCGACACTTTTCCAATCAGATCACATTCCTCTAACTCAGAACAAAGAAGAGCTTGAGCTAAAAGCCCCACTCGTTGGAGGCGATGACCCGTCAGTTGTGAGTCAAAGCAATCACAAGCAACAAAAACAGGACCGAAACAGATCTATGACTGATATTCAAACCAACTCAGGTCTGAGAGGACCCATATCTGCTTCTGTCTCTCTTCACGAAGACGAGAGATTAAGAGCTGCTGCCTCAGTTTTTGCATGGCTTCGGAGGCCTCAGCTCTTTAGATCAACAGAATTGACTTCAAGGGCGCGATTGGCCCGTCATATTGACCATATCTCAAAAACTGTATTCACTCTATTGTTTTGTTTATTTGCATTTTTTTATTTCCTGACGTACGCCATAATCAAACCAGCACATTTAAGCGAATGGATTGAGAAGGAGTTCGAAGCATCTGATTCTGATGAGTACACATGAATTCTGCGCTTCACTACCATTTAGTTCACTAAATAATCTTCACTGATATTATTTGTCGCTCATTACTCGCAGTATATTCCGAATTATTCTAAACTCACAAGGACTTTTTACACTAGCAGACTATACTGTGCAAATTCGATCATATTAGAGACAGTTGATTTTGAAAATAAGTTGCAAACTCAAATACCAAAGGGTTAGAGTAAAGCCCGCCTGACCTTAAAAAAATTGCGAAACCCCGCTCTCTGTGTTTCCAAAAGTGAGTTTAATGCATCATGGAAATTAAACGATCCAAAATGATCTATAGTTTTGTCGTTAGTGGAAATTTTTAAATATTTGAATTGGTTTTGCCTTGTTCATTACATTTTTTTTCAAAAATCTTACTTTGCAACCTCACTTGTTGGACTTGGTTGCTGTGAGTAACAAAACTAAAGATGAAAGATATCATTAGATTGAATTGTGCACAATTGTATTAAATGAGACAGGTTTTAGTTATGCTTTTAATTTAAGCTTATTTTTAATTCAGAAGTAAAATTAAAAAATTTCTGCCATACTATAATAGATAGAGCATTGATGTAATGGTAACATTTTTTGTACTCTCTAAATTTGAAAGTAAATATGAGCTAGATCTATTTTGAAAATTTTTCAAGCTTGTTGAATGAGATTTTTCAACAAATTTGTTAAGCTATTAAAACTAAACCACCAGTCCTATTTTAATGATTCTTATTGCATAATAAACTTCCACTATCCCTCTTTCATAATCACTTTTTAAACTAGGTCCATCTAGTAAAATTTGAGCTAGGACTATAACCTTTGCAAATTTTTCATCTCTTAAATATTGAAAAATAATATTTTTGGTTACCATGCTAAAAAATATTAGATACGTGGGTCATTCATAATATGTTTTTTACAGAATCAAAATATCTCGAGTAGTTTTACCGTTATTCAAAATCTCCGATCCCGGGTTTTATTTGCGTCACCTGTATTTATGCCTCAGTTATGCCTTTTGTGCTCTTTTGATATAAACAAAATCCATTACATATAGGTTACCCCAACTATGGGGACGACTTCCGTATACGTACTGGACCGGAATTGGGCGTGGCATACATTTTTTTGGAAAGCTTAGGTAATGGGGAGTCCACATATATAGGTCCTAGTGGCAAGAAATGATTTTGAAAATTTCAATTGTCCCATACGAAATTGCATTGTCTGTGATGGCAATGATACAGAATTGTATGATTCCACTTAATATACACTACTAATCACAGGTCCTCTAGTTTTACTGAAAATTAATATTAATATATTTGTAAGAGACTCATTTTGCATCACAAATGTACAAGATACGTATGGATCTAAATACATTATTTGGACTTGATTTTGATATAGAAATATTTTCAAAATATTGGAGTGGTAGGGTATGGTATGTGAACAAACACGAGAACGTGTCAATTATTGCTATGGAAAAAAAGTAATTGAACACAATACAATTGAGCAATTAATTGAACAAATTAAGAATTCATTAGTAACTTTTGGGTATAATTCGATGTCTTAAAGCTTGTGTTAGATGTGTTAAGTGCGAGAAATTTGAATTTTATCGATAGATTATCACTGAATGGGCTAATGTCTAAATCATTCTTCTGGAGCTTATAACTTAACAATGAAAGGAAATAATTAAGTCAAATTTGCTCTGATTCATTTAAGGTGGTGTAGGATAGCTTAGCAATGAATAACAAAATACCTTTTAAGATTTGTGAATCTCGAGCAAAAACATGAATTCAAAGGATATGTAAAATCAATGGTAAATAAAATTTTACTTATTATTAATGTTTGATAAATGTTTGATTTTTTTAACATCTTTTCTCATTGGTTAATAGCAAGCGAGGGCTAAAACTCTGCTTGCCCGTCGCCCTCAAATGGTTAATAGCTATTGATGTGCACAATCCAATTATATGTCTCATCTTTAATTCTGTTACTTACAGCAAACGAGTCTAACCAAGTTAGCTTTATTTGAATTATATGATTTTTAGGAAAAGATATTATAAACATGTACATTATATTACCGTTTCTGAGTTTTGGACATCGAATTTACTGAAGTTTGGTTTTACTGCATATTCCATAAATGTGGTGAAAAACTTGAAAGGTGCCTTTTTTTGTTTTCAAGGAATTCATTTATATAAATGAGGGGTTAATATATACTTTGTCACTTTGTCAATTGGGCCTTTTAACTCTTAGGTCAAATATCTACCTTAAAACAAAAAATGACACTTTTCTAGTTCTTGATATATTATTTATTGCTTAAAGAAAATAAAATTTGGAGATTTTATCCAGAACATATAATAAAAATTTTAAATATTTGAATTCCAGTTCAGACCACGATTACGTTTCTTTCAAAATCTTTTCTTTACAGTCTAGTGATTAGGCATAACATTAGGTGCAGTACAGTCTAGACTCTAGACCATACATACATCTACTTAATCATCAAAAATGAGGTAAAATGGTTAACTTCCTACAAAAAAAAATTAAAAAAAATACAAATGCCATAAATCGAATTGTTTGACATTTGGCGAATAAGGTAAGCAGGGATGCCCAAGGGGGGTATGAATGTTAATAATTCATTGGAAGATCAATTTGTGTTTTCTCGCTATGATCCAGACAATTGACCATGAAGACGTTTATATTTGAAGCGTGCAGTATATGTGTAAGTCCCCACTGTCAGCTTTGTCCAATTTAAATGAATCGTTGGCCAATCTTGAATAAACACTAATATGCAGTTCATTTATGACAAATAACTCGAAACTCTTGTTATATGTTCATAAAAATCAATGACAAAAAAAAGGTTAATCGATAAGATTCGAATAAAATCATTTTTTTTTGTTAAATTTTGATATAAGAGAAATTTGAGTTTAAGGAATAATTTTGGCCGCACCAAGGATTCTCTTAAATCGAGGTTCAATTGTATTTTGCAACTCTGGCCTATTCTGTGAATGTGTTTAGTAATAGTGAGACAATTGTTTAAAAAAATCAATATTATTATTATATTTATAATTACATAGAATTTAATAAATTTCTCTCTAATTAATTATTTAGAGAATAATGAAAGAGTGGTTTATAGTTATGGTTATGGTCATGGTCAGTTTATGCAATTTATAGTGATTGTGAAAATGTTGGACATTGTAAATTACAATTATAATTTAGACCTTGGTACAAAGAATAGTGTTAGTGTTGGGCGTTATTTGTGGTAATGTTTGGCTCAAAATGTTTCCGGATTTGACAAAAGACATTGTTTTGCTTCCGGACTCACATCTAATCCCTATTTGTTTGCATCGATTTATTGATTTGCAGTGATTTTGATTAGTTTTGGTAATAAATTGAATGCATCGATCAGTTTATAGATGTTTTGAGTGACAAAATGGTAAGAAATGTGGTTATTGTTTGTCTTTCCGTTGAGAGGTTGTGACTCATGAGTGATGGCGTCGTTTCCACTTCCATAACATATAATAACAGATATGACATAATATCGACTTTTCTTCAATAACTTTATTCTTCGTTTCTTTTGATTTCAACTCATTTTTAATGAAATGAATTGTATTTTGAATTCAGAATTACATAAATATCGCGAATCAGATACAAAGCGAAGGACTCAACGAATCAATAAAATTAGTGAAACTCAATGCAAATGCTTTCAGGTATTCAATACTTTTCACTGCTTTTGCTTACAATTAATCCATTATTTGACTGAAGTTTGGGTCCAAACATATCTTCGATGAGTTCACCGCAGAGTCAAAACTCAAACATAAATTTAGTCGATTTGGGAAAGAAGTTATTGGAGGCCTCAAGAAATGGAGAGACAGAAGAAGTTCGTTCACTAATGCAAAGCGGCGCCCCTTTCACTACCGACTGGTTGGGTACGAGTCCCCTCCATTTTGCCGCACAGTTTGGTCACTCGGAAACGGCTGAAGTGTTGTTAAGGGCCGGAATCAGTAGAGACGCTCGAACTAAAGTGGACCGAACTCCCCTTCACATCGCAGCACAAGAGGGACACCTTTCCATTGTCTCATTGCTTATTATGCACGGCTCAGATGTAGACGCCAGGGATATGCTCAAAATGACGCCACTTCACTGGGCTGTAGAGCGCGGACATAATGATGTGGTCGAGTGTTTGCTTACAAATGGCGCTGATATCAACATTCAGAGCAAATTCGAAAAGAGTCCCATCGATATCGCGTACGACAACGGAAGACTCGAAATGATTCCAGTTCTTCAGGTCTGCTCCCGTTTTAAGTGAAAGTATTAGGATTTGACGCTTCAATGACCCCTTCTTTTCATTCAGAAATATGTTGGCGTCACTCGAAATAAACCCGAACCGAAGCCAACGTCTGCTCCGGCCGTTAAAATGAGGCCAATAGTGTTACCAAATAAAGCGAACCGAACCTCAAAATCACCGAAAAATTATTTGCATTCAAATAAACCGCTATTTTCTGGAATCAATTGGAAGAAAGGTATTAATCTCTGACACCTCTTATTTATCATTAACTCAATGGCTGATTAAATCTTCAGATGAAACCAATTCTTCAAATCCAGTGCTGACGACTTTGGCGGCGTTGGCAGCAGCCAGTTCCGGATCTACAGTCGCCGATGCTCTCCAGTGGTTGGAAAGTCAGGGAATTTCAATGAAAGACTCATCGACTGATTCGGCGATATTCCAGAACGCGTTAGAGAGCGGACAAACCATGTCTTTGACAGAAGCGGGCAAAATGGCCCTCAATTTGGTGAAAGACCAACAAATTCAAAGTTCATCTTCTGTTGTCTCCAACGCCAACACAAACGCTAAAAATTCGAAAGTTATCACAATAGTGGCCGACAGCGCACAACTACCCCAAATCATTAGCAGCACTCAAGCCACTCCCATCGTAGTAGTGAGCGGCTCAGGGCTGGCGGGACAGGATACTCAAGAATCTCAGTCACAAAATAAGTTTTTAAATCGAAAGAACACAAATACTTTGAAAATAAACAAAACGTTGACCACAACTAACGCTAAACTCAATTCGATTGGAAAGGCTTCGAATGCCTCCAACATTAAACATCTTTTGATTTCCAATTCAATCAATGACCCAAACCTCGCCCAAGTCATTAGGGAAAGGGATAAACTCTCCTCTGAATTAAAGACAACGAAACAACAATTAGAAGAATATAAGAATAAATTAATAGAAAAAGACAAAGAATTAGACACTTATAAACAACAACTAGAAGAAATGCGTGCCATTCACTCATAAACTATTTAAAATCAACTTAATTTAATTTCCATTTGTTTATACAGTATTCGAGCACTAATTTGATTATCAAATTTTATAAATATTTATATATATATATATTGTAATTATGTTTTGCTATAATTATTGAGATTATTATTAGCGGTCATTAGTTTCGTTGGGATTCGTGTAATAAAAGTATTTCTGTTAAGCCATTAATTGAACTCAAATCAGATTTATTTAATTATTAATAAAATTCAATTCAATTATTTGAATCTTTTATAATTCAAAGTCATCGAAGAAGTTCTACATTTTCACTAAATAACTATTAATGTAATTTCGTTCGATTGACAACAGAATGAAGTGTGCGATTAGTGTAGAATATCCTCATATAGAATATGGCTCATTGTTTAAATTTGTCAGCTAATTAGCCATGTCATACACAATTGAACTAAACAACACTTGGTCACAACTGAACTAAATATGTTTTAATTTCAGATTAAATCCAAATAAAATTAATTTTTTTAGTCAATCAGTTTTATAATTAAAGTTTTATATTATATTTTATTAGAATATCGTTTCCTCTAATTTCAAATCAAATACATATTATTCTAAAATTAATTTGAAATTAAAAGCATATTTAGTTCAGTTCTGACTAAGTATTGTTTAGTTCAATTGTGTATGACATGGCTAACAATTAGTTAGCCTGTCCTGACAAAGAAAATTGCAAATTAAACTTGTGCAATATTGATAAATGTACGTAAACATTAATTTATAAGAGAATATAAGTTACCGACAAATGACTAAATTGTTATAATTAGTAGTGAAGCAAAAGTGTAATCCAAAAGTTTAATGACATTACATATATGCATGTACATTTTAATTATTCATTCTTAAATGTTGCAACAAAACTAATAAAGTTGCAATTTAAAAAGATTTTGAATGTTTGTGGTTCTATTCAACATTTAATCAAATTATGGGCTCATATATTGAAATTCATTGAACTTAAATCAATCGGTTGTTAAATATAAACAATTTTTATTCATTGATTGGTTTTAAGCAAAAATAATAGTTTAATGAATTGTTAATATATGGTTGAAATAATTGATTGATTCAAAAGTAAAATATTTCAAATAGAATACAATCAATATGTAGGCATTTGTGAGCATTTGGTCCATTTTAGTCACTTTTGACTAAACTAATCAAAAGATGGTTACGTCAGTCGCGAGACTTTTCTAACAATCGTTAATCTGATTGATATATTGAAGGGTACAATATATGGTAAAATATATGGTATAATATATGGTACGCAAGCGCTAAATGCGATTCAATTTAATGGTGTATTTAAATTAGTTTCGCATTGATTTGATCGAATAACTCGACTAACTCTGTCAGTCGTTTATGGCCTAACAATAGACGATCACTGTTTCAAACCAATAGTGACGACAACCAAATCATTTATCGATAGAATACCTTTCCTTTAATTCTCACAACATTTGCTTTACTGTCAAGGTATTCGGTTGTGATCTGGGTGATTTAAATGATATTATGATTATTTTACTTAATCTGAGAATAAGTTGAAAATAATTTGTGAGGACTGATATGTTTGTGAGAAAGCTTTGGAGTAATTATTTGTAATTATGACTCTTATGAGTGATTCTCACAATTTTCTCATTAAGCTATAGAGCAGTTACTGTAGTAGTGATGCCGCGCATTCGCATCCCTTTCCATCCCTTTGGCATCACTTTCTATCTGTTCAATTGGTTGACATCCTTTCCTTCGTTGAATCGAAATCAAAACTGCTTTGCTTTTAATGGAAATCAATTGTCAGTCAATCATAATTAAAAAGAGCCAAAATCTAAAACTTGCAAATTTTACATTCAATTAAATATCTAAAGATAACAATCAATTGATTTAATTGTTATTATTATTTATTTGATATTAAACAATAAATCGATAAATATTTAGAAATAAGTTATAAATGATTTGATTTGAGATTATATAGTAATCAAGTGAATCAAATGGTTTAAGGAATAATTTGAAAGAGATCAACTTGACAAATTATTACTCAAGTGAATGAGTTGAGTCATTGTTTGGTTATTTGATTATATAATTGATGGTTATATAAAATATTGGAAGTTATGGTTTTATATGGTTTTGAAATAATTGATTGGCTTAACAGTGATGTTCATCACAATCGATAAATTGAATAAATAGTGTTTCACAGATCAGTATAGTGTAGGGTATTGTAGGGTAGTGTAGGGCAGTGTAGGGCTCAACCATTCTTAAACTCAAACTTTTTATTGATTTAGTATTGAAAAGATTGAGAGTTAACTAAAAAAATACGATTTATATTAGTTTTTATTTAACGCAATCAGAAGTGAGTTTCATTAGAATCGAGTTTTGAGGGGAGGAGTGAATCGACTAAACTATAATAGACTAAACACAAGACCTAAACTCTGTTTATGATAGCACTGGTTTGCCTGAACAGCACTGAATCGGGACTTCAATAGAGTTTTAGTTGAATAGCAGACGCATTGACTGTCGACTGGTTTAACATAACTATAACTAATACTAACAACGCTTTGAGAGTGTGAGTCGAGGGTGCGGTTAACACACAACAGTCCGACTAACAGCCATTTAACTTAATTGTGTTCAACGCTCCCACAAACCAGGTAATTTCAATATTTTTTTACTCTTGTCAAGACAATTGTGTCCACCGGTGTTTTTATTTGTCATAATGTTTGTCAGGAGTATTGTTATTATAGTGAAGGTATCGTAAAATACAATCAAACAAACTATTGATTGTAATGGCAGTCAATGGCAGTCAGTGTTAATATGTTTTGCTTTCTTTGTCTCAATTGACAAAACGCTTCATGCGTTCAGAGGGTGTGAGCTCTGCCTTCAAATCCGATTCAATTAAATCAAATTTAATTTACTATTTATTTACACAAATATTGCACTGATTTTCACTACTTTTTCTTTGACTGCTTTTTGTTTGTTTTGTCTCTAATTTGTTTGTGACTCAAGTTTTTTATGAATTATGAGCTCATTATTAGATTATTTCTTTAATTCATTTGTTTTCAAATTAATTCAAACATTTATTTAATTAAATCTTCGTTTAAATCGATTTTAAATTAAGTTTAATATATTTTTAAGAATTTCTACAAATATTTAATATTAATGAAATGATTGAATTAATGTCAGATCCAATCATTTGAATGATATTCCATCGGAAGTGATAATCGGAATAATGGGTTCACAACAACTTCTCAACAACCAGTCATACCTCCAGACATATCAGGTCCATAATCCCACGATCCGACCGGTCATAGAAAGGGGCGCCTCATGGAGTTACAATGAAACCAGAATTCTACTCTCTCTTTGGGGACAGGATATGGTTCAAAGACAACTGACTAATTCTAAGCGCACCCGACATGTCTGGGAGAAGATCGCAGAAAGAATTCGCGAACACGGCTTCGACAGAACTGCCGGTCAGTCCTTACATTCGTCAGTAATTAGTGAAAAGTTTAAAATATTGTCTTAATTCAGATCAAGTGAGAACTCGAGTGTTTAATATGATCGCAGAGTACCGACGAATTCTCAAAAACCCGACCCCCGAACGCAAAAAGAAGTGTATATTCTTTGACGCATTACATAAGATCTACCAGGCCAAGGATTCTAATGCCATCAAAATGGCACTCAACAACTACGAGGAAGAATACAACTTTGAACCGCTAGAGTTCAACAACACTGATGACAATATGGACGGCACAAACGACAACGATGGCGCTGACAACAGTGGAACAGATAATGAGGACAAAAGCGAAATATTTGCCTATGCTTTGTCCCCCAGCGCTACCCTCAACAACAACGCCAACACAAATGGCAATAATAATATGGATTTGCACTCAAATAATGGTATTGGTTTGAAAATTTTCTTTTTCTTTTTAACGCTTTAATTGTTTGTTTGCAGAGGATTCAAATGACTGTCCCATCAATATTCCAAATGACGGTATCTATTGTTTTGCTGTTTAAAGAAATAATTAATTATAATTGTAATGATATGACAGACATACCAATGGTTCCGCCGACAAAACGATGTCGAACAGAAGCATCTCTCAGTCAATCTCAATATCAAACAATGAATTCCTTATTCGAGAACTCGTCCTCAGCTTTACTTATTGACCGAATGTTCGCTCATTTATCCAAAGAAACAGAAGTAATGAGAGAATGGGTCGGATTAGAGAGAGAAAGATTAACACAAGAGGTGTCCCGGAGGAAGGAAGAGACCGAAAGAGACGAACGCAGAGAACGAGCCTTTCTCCAGCATCTGATGCGAATGCAGGAACAGATGTTTAGTTTTTTATCCAAACAGCAACTGATGGGTCAGGTCTCGTCTTCTAACATTGTCTCATCGCCACCCACTCCACAAGCAAGTGATCAGCAAAAGGACTAAACATAGGATTATGAACTAAACCAATCACTGATGGACTGTCGTATCTCTTGTATTAAGTATTAAGACTATGTTTAGAACAAACAATATTTTTGTGAGCATTTATGTATGGAGTGCTCGCATTTCTATCCGTATAACTTTTGACTCGAAATTAGAGAAACACTGACTAATAGTTGTCAAACAATTTTCTCATTACTTGGTGAGATTTTATACTTTAGTCCAAATTAATAACTTTTACTCAAATCATTTGATTGATTAAAGTATAATCGATGATCTGTTGACCACTAGTTGTGAGTCCTTACGTCAAAATGCTCTGCAAACCCCAATGAAAGGCCTCAAACCATTCAATTGTAAATAATTCTATGTTTTTGTTCTCTCAAAACATTAGACATATTGTAATCAATTAATTGAATAATAATTTGAAATCAATTACTGCAGTATTGCTGTCGACGGATGATATCATGTCTATCGTAACCACTCTTTCATTACTGAATCATAACTATATATAAATAGCATTACTTTTGATTAACTTATTTCGTATATCAAATAAACCGTTCAATTGATGTAATTAATTAATTTCACACAATTTTATTCATTGATTTTTTGAACGACAATTCAACTGAATGTTTGTCTTTTTCTAACTTATTATTAGACCTTATATTTTGTCGAAATCCATTAAAACTGAGTTTAATTTAAATAAATAGAATAAATTGAGTTTAAAATTATTTAATTATTTCTATTCCTTATAATTATTTACAAATTGGGTTAAATTCTTAAGAATCGATTGTATTTATTGAACAAAGAGCGGGTCATTCAATGTATACCAGTGTAACAAAGGCTCCAAAAAATATCGTAAAAGTTAACAAACAAATTACTAAATTCAAGAGAAACCCGGATTTGTGTGATGTATAACACATCGTCTGCAAAGTTGTTTGACATAACGGTAGGCATCAGCAGTCACTTTATCACAATTGGCTATATTTAAAAGTGTCAGTTCCCGACAGTGGTATGCGATCGACATTATGCCAGAGTCTGAAACGCAAATACATTGTTTCACAGAAATCTTTCTCAAATTCGGACACTTTTCCGCTAAAATTTTCAGACCTTAATCGAAAGAAAACAAAATTTGAGAGAAAGTGAATGAATATATTAAACATACTTCGATCAGATATATCACAATTGCCTAAATCTATGGCTTTGAGTCTTGTGCCACAACTTCGCGCCAATGTTATTACTCCTGCAAAATATGAATGGTTAACAAATAAAATGACAAACAAGTCTTAAAAATACCGGTATCTGATATGGTGTGACATCCCCTCACATTAAGATATCTCAATTTGGAACAGTGACGGCCAATTTGTTGGAGTCCTTGGTCACTAATTTGTTGGCATTTGGCTAAACTTAAATATTTTAAATTTGTATTCAATTCAATGCTAAGCTCATAGCAAACAGAATCTGTGAATTGAGGACAATAGCTTATAGACAACTCCTTCAAAGTGGGACAATAAGTGGCCACACTTTTCATTGATTGATCTGTCAGTGAAGTACATCTTCTCAAATAGAGATGAGTCAACTTCGCTCCAAAATATTTTAGTAAATTTTTTAGAGATGTGTCATCCAATTGGTGACAATCACTTAAATCCAGAAAACGAAGTTTAGGGCAGTGTTCCGGCGCTTGAATTGCATTCAATGCAACGTTAATACAACCTATCGATTAAAAGTCACTTAATTGAAGTTTTTCATCTTTTAAGCAATCAATAACTAAATGCCATTTAATATATCATAATCTAATCTATTTAAATCATTAATTTTTCAATATTACCAATAATTGCATGGAATTCATTTCACAATTCAATACATACCCGTTATATCCATTTTTTCAATATTTATACATTTGGAGAGAATCTTGTTAACCCCTATATAACAGATAAAAGAGCTGTATTTTAAATTTAATCTTTAGTAAAAGGATACTCAGAGGGAGATTTTCTTGAGAACTTCAGTTTATTTGATTTAACTGGGTTATTTGTATTTTAGGGCAAAATGGTGAAACTTCCTGGTTGCTATACTATCCTACCCCTTTTTCCCTCTGAGTTTTAATGAACTTAGGTCATCTCTGTCTTTTATTCAATGATTATTTACCAAAGAATGTTTGAGCGCAAGACCTGATCTCAAGTGTCTTCAAATTTGTGGCACATTTTCTGGCGATTATCATCAAAGACTTGTCCGTAAATTTGTTGCATCCATTAACTGATATTCTTTCGATAGGAAGGGATAGACTTTCACTACTCAAAGAGTTGGCAATCGAAGTATCGGTTGAAGAATATGTGTTATAAGAGAAGTCCCAATCATTTGATTGAGTTTTTCCTCTACAATAGGATTCTCTGGAAAGTAGTCGTAAAAGAGTGACGATTCCTCTGTCGATATTCAAATTATGGCATATCTTGGAATTAATAATAAGAGACTGCCATAGACTTGGGTCCCATGTCAAGTAATACCAACGCCTACACACTCGTGAGCAGGAACTGCACAACTCATAAGTAGTCAAATAACTGAATATTTTAATAACTATTTCATCAATAAGTTTATCGAAATAATTGATGTTTTTATAGTTGTGTTGGTCTTTGTTTAAAGGGCTGCCATTCCCACAACGGGATGACTCTTCTCTCATTGCTGTCCAAACAATCAAAATAGCATTCATTTCAAATCAATTACTCAATCGCTTACTTTTTTGGCGGCAATTCGTCGGTAAGACATTTGAAGGCACTAATGTGTAATATCCCAAATCAGTAGTGATAGAAGGAGACCTGGACAACTTCTGAGCCTCCAATCCAAACACTGATCTTTGCATTATGTGAAAGTCACTATTCTTGACTCTGAAATTATCAAAGCAAACATTTTTTTCCAATAAATATAATGGAGATACACACAGATGTTTGTGCAGGTAACTTAAAATTCAGTTTAAAATTAACAATTTATTGAACTTAACTTGACAATTCATTCAGTATTAGAGACTCTAATTAAGAGCTAACAAAATAAAAATTCCTTTTCAGTTGAGTTCTGTGCGAAATAGGGGTCAAAATTTAAGTAAGCTTTTTTCGGGTCCATATCCAGCCATTTTGAAAAGCCCATACTCAAGTTGGGCCATGAGCATAAGTCCAACTCAACCCGAGGCCCATGAAAAGTGACCGGCATATTAAACCAATATTAAAAATTTGCAAATTTTTGTGTTCATCTGTTATTTTACTTGGGCATTTCAAAATTTACATAATTTATTTAAGAATACAGTCTCTGGAAAAAAGTTTTCATCACCCGTTAGGTTTTTTTGAATTTTTTTCTGGAACATATTGAGATTACTTATGGACTACCTAGATGCCGTTACAGTTAGTGCACGAATTGGGAATACTATAAAATTGAATCGATTTCGTTCTTATAAGTTGAACGGTTTTCTGTAGCAATATTTCAATTTGCAAAAGACATACTTTTAGGCCACTCATAACTCATAACCCATAACCCATAGGCCATCTTTTGAAAGGCATAGGCACTTCTCTAAAGCTGTTCTCAAACTCATACATATTTAATAAGAAAATAAGAGATAGAGAGCCGACATTTACGGATATACATTACAATGCACTACAACCATAACAACAGCTCAATGATCTTTACCTCTCTATTAATTTTGTTTTACCTTGGTTTGCATTTTTAATACAACAAATTCGAAACCATTTTCTCGTAGAATACAGAATAACTTGCAATAGATATTGAATTTTGCGTTTAAAGAGACTTACCTAGGCTCCAAATTGAATTCATTTCAACGCATAAACAGTTGCTAATAATAACTTGTTATCCAATTTTGAAAATTTAACAAATATTAACAGGTTTATTGACTTTTGAAATTATGATCGAGGCGATTAATTGGTAAAAATATGCGAACTAAAACTATTTGACAAAAAATATCGGAACAGTGTTATTCAAGATCAAAATAATAAGCCATCAAAAATATATTTCAATATCTTATATGAGTGTTAGGTTTGCGTCTGAGTGGCGACGGGAACCACTATTTGCAGGGCTAACACCACATCTATAGGCAATAATACTATAATACCTGTATTACCGGCAAAGACCAAACTCCTGCAGTGCTTTGCGTCATATACTCAATACACAGAGTAGGGTATGCATGCCTAAGGGCAGATATAACCAAGGGGATATAGCCAAAATACTCCTGAGTCAAATTTGAAGTTTTGGAAATACCTCGCCTTGCTTCGCGAGCTCTGGCATACCCTCTATAAAATTTAGAACTGACATTTTTACCACTTTTTGAAGGAAAAATGACTTAAAACCCCTGATTTAAACCGAATTCAGCACTAATTAGCGTGAATTGTCATTTCCAGTCAAACCTTCGGTCCGCCATTTACCCTAACTCTACCCTAACTCTACCCTAACTCTACCCTAACTCTACCCTAACTATATACTCCCTAAGGTTTTGGCGAAAATTTTGGAAAAATATTCCCACTTTTACCCCCCTGAAATCGAGATGCTTGGTTATCCCTGGCCTAAGGGGTATCTAAGGATGGGCTCTGTCTTGTAATGCTCTCAACAATTCTTTTTTCGAATTCAAACATCTTTTATAAGTTTTACATAACTTTTGTCTACATTTAATGCAAATCAATTAATTAAAGGATATCTACATCTGCATGATTATTTCTTTTTTATAAGATAACATAACCTTTGGCCAGGAATCGTGGCCCAGGATGATTATTCTTCAAATCATAGCATAATACAAGAAACGTAAATAAACCACATATTGTCTCTTTTATGACCATTTTAATTTTGTAGAAAAGGTCAGGAAACGGACTTTATTTATAAATAATATACAATTGATTTTTTGAATATCACTTTTACCGGTATGCTGGTGTTTGCTAGGTAATACAGTAAAAAATATAAAAGCTATTCTAAAGGGGGGAAAACTATTGAAATACATGATATATTGAAATATATACAATTTGTTTAGCGAAAGACCGTTAAACAAATCTTTATAACTTTTGAGTGGGGTACCCGATTTTCAAAATTTTTTCACCAAAATACAGGATAATATTGAATTTTAAAACATTAAAAACTAAATGCAAAAACTATCAAGATCATATTTAATTTTCTTTTTACACGAGAATTCAAA
>JAQGCS010000926.1:0-16879 GCA_034702105.1 Fuscozetes fuscipes
TTCATTTTTAAATCTCAACAATCAGTCGATTTTCAATATTTAATGAGTAGACTTTCAAACTTAATTAACTGTAATAATAATTAGATAATAAGACATTTTTATTGAACTTTGAAAATCTTCATTGAGCTTAATTTGTCAGCAATGTCAGCTACTAATATATAAACAGTTATGGAAAGATAGGCTACAAATTATAAAACAATGTCTTGTTTAACAAATATACTAGATCATTAGCTAAAGTCTATCAGTTTTTCAATAACAATAAAAGCATTTGTAGTCTTAAAACATTTAAATTCTGTGATTATCTAATCAGATAAGTATACACTCGAATATTTAATTACATATTTATTGTTTCGAAAGGAATCACCAAGGATAATGTAAAACTGTTTTTCTATTAAAATCGTAATGAACATTTTAGTTGTTCTTAAGGATTATTTTGATGTTATTTTGCATTTGTTATCAATGAATCGCTACTTAATACTATCAATTTGTTTCAGTATTTTAATATTTTTTACCTGATATTAATTATTTCATTAGTAATTTGGGTTAAAATTGTTAGCACTTATAAATTGAATTTAAAGTAAAGAAATAACAATTAAAAAGTTGATCCCTTAAATGATGTGTTGCTTAAAATATTGTGTCCCAAATCTGACCCGTTTGACACAATTCGTCCCCTTTCGACACAATTTCCTAATAATTATTTTGTTTTCCGAATTTAAAATATATTATCATAGCGTTTATAAGATTCTCGATTACTCTTTTTTTTAATTTTTTTCTCTCTTTTGTCTTTGAACAAGGTCCGTTAGATTGAAATTGAATATATTAATGGGCAGATAATTGAATGGTTTGTAAGACAAAACATCATTCGATATTTTAAGTGAATTGCAATTTATTTTAAACATTAAATTGAGTGCAAAACAATTAGTTAGGAATCTATCGAATGATTTTAATGAGAAAAGAGTTTTTAAAACCAAAGTTTTGTAATAAATTGTTATAAATAAATGAAAATGTTTTGCCACGTCTTGAAAGTGTTATGGTAAATATATAGCTCATATGTTGCCTTATCTCAATAGTTATGTCACTCTGAACTCAGGTTTGAGAAGAAGTAACTCAACTCTCGGATTTGCCGCAAGACTTTTAGCCTCAATATGTGATCAAATAAAATAAAAGTGCTTTCAATGAAAGACTCAACTCTTTTGACTCTTTTATATAATTATTGAATATTTTTAAATTTCATTTCTATTCAATCAATCACTAAAAAATCGAATTAATTTCAGTCAATTATTCTAATTTATAAATACTTGCCTCAAATGTATCCAATTATAAATTTATAATAATTTGAAAATTACTACAAAATAATACTTTGAATAATACTTAGGTTACGACTTTTGGAATAATAAATTTAATAATCAAGAATACAGTGTATATATAATATATAATGTATACATTTATAATAATTAATTTTATTTCTAACCATTCATTTAAAATAGGATTTAAAAGGAATATAAAATAAGATAACTTCAAATAAATTAAAGAAAAGCTCCAAAAAACGACTAGAGTACTCAAAAAGTAAAGCCAATTTATATGTAGTGTTGGCAAAGATAAAAATTAACTTTTTCTTGTGAAATATATTATATTTTTAGAAATTATTAACATTAGTGAGTAAATTCCTAGTTTACGTGAGGTCTATGTTAACATTCAAGCAGGTGGTCAAGGTTCCAAAAAAATTCTTCATTTTATTCTAAATTAGCCTTTTTCGTATAATTTAAATGATTGTTTATGGTTCAAGAATTATCAAAATCAATCACTTTTCTGAAAATGCTCTTGACCACGTTTGATAACGTGTGAGCGCAATTTGATTAGGAGGTCATTCTATTTCTATTTTTCTGGTTTTAATGTTTTTAGACTTTTATATAAATTGATTTACAAAATGTGTTTATACCTTCAGTTTTTAAAAGAAAATTTCTCATTTGAGAAACAAAAAATCATGTTCAAGAAAGTTTCTAGAAATATACCATGAAAAATTTTCTACGAAGCTTTCTTTTTGTCAACACTAAGTTAATATCGTTTATTGATAAGAAGCTTTTTTTAAAAATCCTAAAAACTCGTATTTGGATTTGCGAAACATTATTAGCTGTCATTTGATTAAAAAAATATTTTTTTTAATTTAGCAATTCAATTTTGATAAACGAGAACACTTTTCCTCAAATTTCAAGTTTGAATTGTGTCTAGTACATGAAATATTTCTTTTATCTGAGCTCTTAGGCCATGATAATACATTATTTAAACATAAAGAAATTATTTCATAAAACTGCAATACCCGGATTCTTTCTAACCGGATAATTCCAATATAATCAGTTTCATAAATTATATAGGATACTTGTATAATTTACACAGAACCTATTAATTAATCTTTAATAATAATATTGGTCTAAACATAAAATCAAATAAGGAATCGATAATTATAAATATGTAGAAATGTTGAGTTATGTCTAATAAATTATCGCCAACGTATCTAGATAATTGAGCGAAAAATTTAAAATCTAATTAAGACTTAGATAAAGTAATTAAAGAGTTGGACAGATAAGTGAGTGGTCATTTAGTATTGATTTATGATGCAAATGAATAATTGCTTAGAATTGATATAATCTGTAAGAGTGTCTGATGTGCTGTGTTTTGATGTAATTTGTGATACTATTTGGCTGAGTGTTAGCTGAGGTGTTCAGGTCCTTGAATTGATAGACAAATGTCAAGGCAATCAAAAAGAGGTAAGTTTATGATATTCGGCGCCTCATTGGCGATAAAGCCTGCGGTTGAAGGCATCGAATTAACGCATTTGAATAATAAATGTAAGACATTATGAGTGCTCTCAGTTCCTAATAGTTTAGCAGAAGTTGGGAACAGTTAAACACTGATTGGATTGAATGTAATTTTTTATGTTATTCTAAATCAAAATAGTTATAAACTCTAGAATTAAAGGCATCGCACAGTTATAGCAATGGTTATAATTAACATTTTGATTGTATGATTATATTGAATGTAGTGATGGCTTTGAACTCGAGTGTATTTGGCGCCCACCACCACTACCACCACCACTGCCTCTATTGAAATAATATTCAAAAATTATTAGCATCGATATACAGGTGACGCGTTTGAAGAACATTCCAGTGAAGGTCAGGTATACGGCCGTGGATGTACCCTAACTGTTGTTGTGTAACAATTCTCTATTGGTAGATGATGTGCAATGGGTTGTCTCGCTAACCTCACCACTTGGAATTAGGTGGATTCAGCGCCGACAGACCGGCACCAGATATATGACCTCAAAGAACTTTTTCACGTTCAATGTTGTGGATGGGATATGAACTGAGTTGTGAGCACTTGTGAGCAGTAGAATCGGTTTTGTTTACAACAAATATTTTCTTAGCCTCAAGCAATTCAAGCGCCTACTGTTTCCCTATACTAACCAGTGCTTTAATATTATGTAATACCTGTGCATTACTGCACAATATGTGCAGCACTATTATCTCAATACTAATCCTATTAAAAGTTAGAGAATTTGGTTTTTTCAGAGAATGATCTCTCGTTTTATAACTCGAAATAAAAGTCCTGTTTTTTATTTCCATATAAATCGTTGGATTGTTTGCAATCGTCTCCAAACAAATTGCAAGAAATTCAGACTTTTTTGCGCTCAGTTTTTCATTTAAATACTCAAACAATTTATCAAAAGACTGAAACTAAGGCCTTCTGAGGCGCCAAATAGTGCGGCCCTGGAGGAGTGATTGGGAAAACCCCCTCTTGTTTAATTTGAGTCTGAATTCTTGTTGAGTCGTATTCTTATGAATTGCTTCTATGATTTCGCACTGATTTTGATTCGATGATAATATATTCGTCGATCGGTGACACTAACGCTCTGTTTGTCTGTCATTGAAATAGTGATTCTGATGCTAACCAAACAAGTGTTGGACAAAAACTACAAAAAATGCTATAAATTGTGCGATAATAGTGTGAAAGTGTTTTCTACCAATACATCCGACACAGCATATCATTGGGATTATGCCAATTGCTCTCATGTTTTATCAGGTTTGGCAATAAAAATAACTATTTTCTGCTTAACAAATGTTTTAGTCAAAAGACTTGACTACTCTTTTAGATTTAGATTTACTATCAATCAATCAAAACAAATATTTTTCACTTTTTCGATAACTTGAGATCAGTTGAAGTCTTTTCAACCAATTTTAGCTCAACTTAGAGTCTGTTCTCAAATTTTTTCCATTCAGTTATGAATTTCTGTTAGTTTTCAATACTTTCGTCTGGTTTTCAGATAAGAGTAGAAAAATTTCTGGCATTCAAATCGATGCAATAGTCTAAGACAAATTATGCATGTTCACACTTAAAATTTTATACCAAGTCAGAAAAATAATAAAATACTTGTGAAATACTTTAATAATGTGAAAATTATTTATATTATTTTATTGCATGAGAAACATAGTATCAAAGGATAACAATTGAACTCAACTATAAAATCACTAAAAATTGATTTGAATGATTCGAGCAAATCATTTTCAAAGTAATCAAATTTTATAGAATAGTTAAGCACCAAATTTATTAAAATGTCGCTATAATTGGTAAATAATCAGATAATCATTTAAATATTAACCCATTGGTTGGTAGTGATGAGTGTGCCGCCCTCCCCCAATGGCAGTACCAGCAGCATTGTTTCTTCTGAAGACTCTTCGTCCACTATCTTTGGATTCCCTGCTGTGCGTCCATCATCATCACAATATGGACACTTCACTCAGTCGTCATCTTCATCATCGCTTCCATTTACTTCGAGTGCTAATCGACAACTTAAATTTTGCAGAGTATGTGGCGACCGAGCTAAAAGTTATCATGTAAGTTCAGTTGATTAAAATTAAAGCATTGAATTTGATGGTCAATTGAATTGATTGCAAGTTTGGGGGCATATCGTGTGACAGTTGTAAAGCATTCTTTCGACGAAGTGTTCAGAATGAGGCCTATCGTAACTTTCATTGTCCGTATGAAAGGCATTGCGATATTACTATCAATTCGCGAAAGTCGTGTCAATATTGCAGGTCTTTTCCATTCAAATATTTACAAATAATGTACATTGAATATGGTTTTGAGACAATGTTTATATTTATTGACTAGATTCAATAAATGTCTTTCAATTGGAATGGAAAAGAGTTGGGTTATGACTGAAGAGGAACGGATGCAAATGCTTAAGAATAGAATTGAAAAGAGAAAACAAGAAGAGGAGGTAAATGTCAAGCCATCAGTCAAACAGAATGAGTTTTATTCGAATAAATATGAGGCAGACTTCAGTCAAATCAATGCATTTCTCAGTGAAGAAGAGGTAAATACTCTTAAGAGGTGAATAAACTTTACTCAAACAGCCATTACGTTCACTGTTAGGTCAAACTGATTGAGAACTTAGTGAATTTGCAGCTCAAATGTTGGCACGAAATCTCATTCGGCCTACAAAGTGATAGTCAGCCCAATCGGACAGATATTCTCAATGTATTTTTCACTGCTATACAACAGTTTACTTTATTTGCACAACGATTCCAATCTTTCACTTGTATTTCAAATCACGACAAACAAATACTTTTGAGGGATGGCGTTCTTGAACTCTGTTTTCTAAGAGGAGCCTTCAATTATGATATGAAAGGAAAGTATTGGCGATATGACGACCGGACCGATGCTGTCATCCATTCGGATCACTTGGAAATTATGGTAACTAAAGATCTGTTGGAAAAACACATGCATTTCATCAAAACTATAAAAAGATTGCGTTTGGATGAACCCACGTATACCTTATTGACGCTAATCGTTCTCTTGTCCTCTGACAGAGAGTCACTAATTGACAGTCACCTTGTTCAAAGGGAACAGGAAACGTATCTCTTATTACTCAGAAAATATATGAATTGGAGGTACGGCTCAAGAGTGTCATCACTACTTTACCCAAAATTACTATTGAAATTGACTGACTTACGAGAGTTGGCCGAAACGCATACCGATTACCACTTGTCTCTCTGCCGACAAGAACTCAATCAAATCAGACAAAAACTATCGACTCTAAGCATCAGAAGTGATGTCCCAAAAGTGGAACAATCAATCGCTAAATGCGATACATGTTCTACCACTCATCCCATTGAATGGACTATAAGACAGTGCATAACAGATAAGAGCTTTGGTAACAATTTATATGCAGATGAAGAGCTTTCAACATCTAGTGAAGGGTCTGAAAAGTTGTCCTCAGATTGACCTCTGGTTAAGTGATACTCTGATGCAAACAATGGTAACATATGATTGCAAGCAAAAAAATTTGTATCCAATTGTATTCGATGTCCGGTGAAGCACAACATATGTGTGTTTGAAGAGATCTCATCTCAGTTTTGATTCTGTGATTTATTTACTTATTTTCCAATTTTATAAAGTATTGGCGATTATTATGAGTTTTGTAATTAAAATTATTAAATAACTTTTATTTAGTTTAATATAAAGTTTAAAACAAATGTTGAAATATCCAAACATTTTATAATTTTATTAATAGGCTATTAATAATAGCACTTGAATTCATCCACACATTCTATAAAACTCTATTCAATACAAGTTTACCATGGGTTAAGTCAAATTTGATCGTAAAGATCCTACTACCTTAAAGTTATTTGAATTCTACTTTAGCAAGACTAAAAATTTAAAATATGGTTGCAGCCACTAATAAACTAACATAAGTTGAAACTGAACCCACCAGGATACTTCAAGTCGAGTAATAGCAAATGTGTCTAGACATATTTCAATAAATGTCAACTTAATTGTCATCGACCGAATCAAAATAAAAATTATTGTTAGCTTATTAACCTGTTTAAATTTTTATTCTTCATAAAACCAAAGAAGGCATCGCTTTATGAAGTCATTTAAAAAACTATACGTTTTTATGCAGTTTTGAGTTTATGGCTATAAATTCGAGACTCAAAACATTAAAATTTTAAGATTTGATACAAAAAAGTGTCGACTAAAACAATATAAAAGTATCTTTTGGCTTTTTTCCAATTATTTTAAGGCGAGCAGGTATAGAATTGTTAATTCACAGCTAACACAGCCCTAGGGCATACTTATTTAATAACTTTTGATGTTACTCAAATAAATAAGTTGTATAATATAACTCTAGATATTTTATGAAATTATTAGAAATTTGCTAGTTTATCAAAGATATGAAGACAGAATATTGTGTATATGAGATTAAAAATACCAAGCTACAAATACCAAGTACAAGAAAATGTTGGATGTTAATCGATGTTTATTTATATGTTGCTCTTATAAGAGAGAAATGAAAGACAAACGATTGTTATTTATTGAATTGATTTTCATATGAATTAACAAGGAACAATAATTATGATGGTAATGTTTAGTTTAGAGAAAGTTTGGTGTCGACACTCGTCACTCGTCGACTCGGCTTTGAATGAGTGCACAAATGACAACACAAATGAAGATAAGATACCGTTACCATAGTTTGCAGGTTTGAAGTGCTTTCAATGTTAGAGAAGTGAACAGTGAATAGAAATATGACACAAATGGTCGGCAAACGTCTGTCGATTGCATAACAGACTCTGTGTATGACTTCAGACAAAATAATAATCGAAGTTATGATAAGTTAAACAAAATGTAAAGCTTTTAATATTTTTCAATTCAATTATTAATAATATTATTAGTGTTTAAGTTTTCAAAACCATTCAAATAGTGTCCAAACAATTCATTGTTTACAATGAGTTAAACAAATCAATACTTTGTTTATTATTATTATTAGTGATAGAAATAGTGAGACAACCGTTTAGTCGAAATTTATATTCAATTGTTTTGTGATATTAATTAATATTTGATTAAAAGTTAACATTTAGTTAATCATTGAAGACATCCATTATTTGCAAATAATCACAACTTTTCCTCATTTGTTAAATCAGTATTCAAACCATTTTAATAACAATTTATTATAAATCAAATTATAAAATATTTTTGCAAATATTTGTTCCGTTTTTTTGTTAATAATATTTAATCGATTGAATCAAAATCAAAATCAAATGTTTATTTTAAACGCGATTTTATTTGTTGTCCAACTCTTGAGTTGATTTAATTAACTGACGTCTAATTGTTAAGTTTGATTGTGGTGTCAATGTCTCCAATATTACGATTCAATAAATTTGCTTCAAACAAATGATCCCTTAATTGATCTTAAAGTCAAGAAATCGAGACATTTGACGAACGAATGGAAGACTTGAAGTCAGAAACTACTGAATTGTTGAGCAATGAATGCAAGGAAGAGCCCGGAAGTCCCGATTCAGAGGCCTACCAATCATTTGACGCCAATTCTATGGACAGCAATAAGACACTGACTGCTAATCAAAATAACGCCAACGAAAGCAATGAATCCATTGATAGAATCAAATGTGACATAAGAAGCAAAACACTCGACAATAGGTCTGACAGTAGAAATCATATAAGGGACCCATCCTTCTCATCGGAACAGATGAGCCGACCCTTCTTCACATTACCCCGACTTCTTAGTGGAAGACGTAAACGGATGAAAAGGAAAGGCATTGTTTCCAATGAGTCGGCCGTTACATCAATCGAAGAACAGCCTGAAACCGACTCAATCGGACACATGTCGACAAATACGAGCAATACTTTTGGTGAATACCGAACTGAAAACACTTTGTACGTAAAGGAAAGCTTTTTTATGCGCTTAATGCGACACTTGGCGTCACCCGTTCACGGCTCTGTCCATAGCGGACAAGTACTGCACAGACCAAACGCATATTATTCGGAGCAAACCAATACAAGACTTCGATCTCGTAGAGAGTCGTTCACATCTTCGGCATCGAATGGAGACATCAGTAAAAATCAAATAATCGATACAAACGATTGTCAGACTTTGAGTCGAAACCAGACGACAGCCAACGGTTACGAAATTCCTGCAGTTTGTGGTATCAAAAATCACGGCAATACCTGTTTTATGAATGCTATCATTCAATGTTTGTGTAATACCGACCATTTGGCCGAATATTTCGTTATGAGTCACTACCGAATCGATCTCTTGAGGCATAACAAACTCCACGCTCGAAAATATGGTACAAAAGGAGAACTCACCGAACAGTTGGCCCTTCTTTTAAAGTCTTTGTGGTCATGTATGTACTCGAGTGAGATCTCCAGCAAATTCAAAGCTCTGGTCGCAAAATACGGCTCACAATATGAAGGCAGCGAACAACACGACGCACAGGAGTTCCTCCTTTGGCTTCTCGACAAATGTCATGAAGATCTCAATATCGCCAATAAGAAGAAGTATAAGAAAATTAAAGTAAGTCTTAAAACAATTCCTCGATTTATAAATCAATCCATTTTTAAATCCTTTTCGATTATTTCAATGACTTTAGATTATGTTTATTCTTATCTCAAGTTCTTAAGAATTACTCGAATTGTTATCAATATTTACGACAAACACAAAATCAAATCAGATATGAATTGTATTCCCTCTCAATAGGGTTACTATAAATCATGCGATGAATTTGTTTTTCAAATGATTTACATTAATATCTGCTCTCAAGTTATTTATCAGTCAATTCTTGTGTCCAATTAATCCTTGATATGAATTTGCATTTATTGTTATTCACTACAAATGTTTTTATCTGACAATTCATTGTTTTTTATTTTATAATCGCTTTTATTTGCGACAAATTCTTTCGAAAAATTTATTTCCATTTTTATTACTTCTAAACGAAAATGTGCTCAGATTTTGAACTCATTCTATCGTTTAATTCTCGTTTGAGTAAAATAAGTGAAGTAATCTTTAAAAACAGACTGATAAGCAATTAGGTGCAAAACAGGGGCGCCCAAGATCCGCCACCTAAGGGTATTTTTCAGACCAAAAAATGAGGGAGTAGAGCCCGGAAAATTTTGTCAACAGGGGGAATGTGTGACCCCTCACAGTAAAAAAAATCAAAGGGTGATCCACGTAAAATTTGCTTATTCAGCGATTTCAATAAAATTGAAGAGGGAATAGCGTAAAAATTTGACTAGGAGGTATTTGGGCTTTACGGCTATATTTACCCCTTGGGTATCGCTGGTGCAAACCATCATTTGAAAAGAAAAGAATTAAAATTGATTAACTTGGAAATTTTGGCAAAGTTTTTCATCAGAATTTTTCCAAATACCACTCAAACTCTACTTTGATGTCAATTTCTAAAATGAAAACATTTTATGACAATACTTAGTATATTTGAATTTAATCAGATGTCAGTTGACTAACATTTAAGGAATTTTATTATTTATTCAGTTATTGTTTGAACTCTACTCTAGGATTAGTGTTAAAACATATGAAAACAATAAATAGTTTTTTATTGTGTCAACAATTTGAACATATGCTGTGCTCTTTAGGGTCTTTCACCAAACCGAACGGACGAACTGATCGCAGCAGAAACTCTGGCCAATCACATGCGTTGCAATAGTAGTTTCATCCACGACTTATTTCAGGCACAGCTCCGCTCATCATTGGTCTGCCGCTCGTGTGGCAAACATAGCAATACTTTCGATCCCTATTTATGTCTTTCATTGCCAGTTCCCACTCGACTAACGCACACCCTTATAGTCACATCGGTTTTCCTTAACTCCAAGAGTCCACGAGAGGTGAGGGAAAGGCTTTGTTTGGGCTGAGGTCTGACTTGAATTTTAAATTGAAATTAAGGTAAAAATCGGTGTTTCGATCGAATCTTTGGGCACTATTAGAGAATTAAGAGATAAAATCAGCCGATTATTAAAAATTCCCGAAAAACAATTAGTTTTGCTTTTGATCGGACAGGAGTTCGGTCTAAAAGAGTTGGTTAAAGACACGGATATTATTCAGGAAACACTCGAAGACTTAGAAAACGTGTTTGCAGTGGAAACACCTAAATTGCCTCAAATCTATACAAATAATAGTTCTGTCTCTGGTCTGAGCAATAATAGTGGCGAACAACTACTGACTCTGGTTTGGACTAATCGAGTCGGCATTGGAAGTCAGGGCAATATTTTTGGACCCATTTTTTCAGTTCTAGTCTCTCGAGAGGCGTCCTATAAACAGATCCAATTGGATATTCTTAACGGAATGCGTTCTATTCTCAAACAAGACTCAGACATCAGTTCGATTGGTTCTAGTTTGAATTTAAGATTAAGAGTTATCGGTGGTATTCCTGGAAAAGCTTATTTGCCTGAAGATGTCGACCACCCGTTATATATGCCAACTGTTGACAGAGCGCTCACCCCCTGTGAAGATAAGGACTACAGGGGACCCATTCATCTCAAATTAGTAGTCGAATGGGATCTCGATTTAAGGGATTCTCTTCTCATTAGTGACGAACAAATAGATAGACCGGTTATTGATAGTAGCATTGAATTGGCGAAAGCACACTCTCAGAGGACTAATAGGGCCACTCTCAGAGACTGCTTTGATATGTACTTCCGAGAGGAGCGGGTCTGTCATTGTCTATGAGTTTAAAATGATTGGTTTTAACGTGAATTTTATATTCAGTTGGGCGCCGATAACGCTTGGATCTGTCCTTCGTGTCGACGCCGACAGCAATGTACTAAAAAATTGAGTTTATGGTCCGTCCCCGATATCTTCATTATTCATTTGAAACGTTTCCGTCAGTCATCTCATTCACAACGAACTAAAGTTACGACACATGTCTTGTTTCCTCTCAACGGCTTAGGTTTCAATTATGACTCAATTTTCTTAACAAATTCTAATTATTTGTATATTTTTTTGAGTAGAAATGAGTGCATATATAGCGCACCGCACAGTACCACAAACCAACGGTAATATTAGTAATGGTCTGCCAGCCCTCTGGTCTCCGTGGAAAAGGTCTCGCATGTTCAATCGTCTTATTCGAACCGATGACAATATCTTTGATTTGTACGCTGTTTGCAATCATAAGGGAAATATGCAAAGCGGGCATTACACGGGTCAGTTTTATCATCCAATTTTAATCACTTTATTTATTAAATATATTGTTGAGAACAGCTTATTGTCGGAACCCAATCGACAGCTGTTGGTATTTGTTTGACGACACAAAAGTGGTTCCGGTCAGCGAGTCGTCAATAGTAACGTCCGACGCCTACATCTTATTCTATCACAGAAGTAGTTTATCCTCAGCTCTCTCTTCGTGCGCGTCTTCCTCGACGTCAGGTTATAGCAGTTCTGCCAGTTCTTACTATAGTGACCACTGGGCCTTTCGAATGCCGCCCTTTAACTATTGGTCGCCCAAAGCCAGCAAAAGTCAGGACAATATATCTTCGGAGACAATTAATGGTTCGATTATTAAAGAGTGCTTATAATTTGTCTAATAATAAGATTATATACAACAGAGAGAAACAGTGCCAAAAGTAGGAGTACGACGCCTCCTACTCCGTCATCGATGAGCCGCGATGCCCGGCCCTATGCAAGTCTGCCTTCAAAAAGTACTCAACTAAAAGCTAAGTCATTGCAAACCGAAAACAAAACAAAAGCAGCGAATAATTCAGTTAATTGTGAAACTATTGAAACTCAATCTCCAGTTCTGATTCCAGAGGTAACTAATGAAAGCAAAACTAAAGAACGCAATTCTTCGCCAAACGATTCCATTGATAGCAACGATCTGTTAAATCCGATCGATTCCAACCAAACATTTTCGGCCCCCAAAACAGATAATACAAAATATTGGGCCATTACTTCAGTTTAAGACCAGGTTTTGCAGCAATGATTTGTCGTATAAGTCCGAGTCTTCTTATAAACGATTATATGTTTCGTACGAACAATAAGTTGAAAACAAAGTTTTTTATTTAACGAAAGAATTATTTTTGGAGCGAAAGAATCGTACGTTTTTTGGAATTTTCCTCTTCATTCCATCCTATAATACCGGTTCCATTGGAAAGCATTTTATTTTGCACTAAATATATGTTTATACATAAGATTACATTCCAATCGACCAAAAGATGAGTTAAAGAATTGGAATTGAAAACTATGGACTTGTTTTAGTCAATTATGAATAGCATAATGTAATTATTGGAGTATTACTCATATTATTATTTAATCAATAGTCAACTTTCAATTCAAAAGTATTATAATTAGTCAATATGCTTGACTTAACTGTTTTCAATGCTTAGGGTTAGCACTGAATTGATTTAGATTTAGCCAAAAGGGCCCAAAGCGTGACATTTGAGGCCAATTCGCCTAAATTTGCTCACATAATGACCTATTCGTACACAAAATCTATCGACAATTAGACGCAATGTCTGATGAAGTGTTCTGAGAGCTAGTCATTAGTCTTACGATAAGTGCAATTGTGAACAACACTTCTTCAGTACATTAACACTACATTCCATTAATTTTATTGTTTTATTTTAATATTTTAATTACTGGTTGTGACAAATGAGAGAATACGATATGTTATGAAAAGTCTCACTCAAAAAGAGTTTACGAAAGTTTCCGTTCATTTGTTTTATTAATTGAACACAAATTGAATTTACTGTAAATAAATCACTCAAACAATAAAATTATTATTAATTTTAATCAAACGAACGATACATAGGACTCATCAATAATATTAATTTAATTAATTCTGTGCTCTTTGGGGTTCGTTTTGAGAGATTGTCTCTAAACTTGACGGCACTCCTCTCAATGTGAACACAACGGGTATTGTCTTTAATTTGGGATTTGTCGACTGCAAGATTCGGACCCACGATAGAAGAGAATCCCGACTGGAAGTACCCGTCGCACAAACGGCTAAAATCTTTCCGTCGTCCTGAATGTGAATATTCTTTGTTGGACTCAATGCTTGACTTTTGTCTTCTTTTCCGAAAGTACTCAAAGGTATTGACGAAACATCTGAAAGAAATGTCAAAATTAAGTGAAGATATTAGAAAACTAACCGTTGAGTTCGTCGTTATCGATGTTATCGTCGTCTTTATTGTAAACCGGGTTCGGGTTATTAGCCCTAAGCATGAAATATGCGATCGACATATTCCTCAGCCACACTTTGAAAGGACCCTCAACATATATGCTCTCATTTTTGGGTAATTCTCCAACAATTTGCTGCTGTTGAGGACTCTGTCCCGAAACAATCCATGTCTTGTCGATCGAGTCTTCTATTTGAGCCGTCTTTCGATTGGAAATAGTTTTAAGAAAAGAAAACTCAATAATATTAATACTAACCGATAGGACACTGATTTTTGTTTGGACGTCAATACACATTCTTTTGATGGCCAAAAGAGCCAATTCCAATGCGTCTAACGGTAATGGGTCTGGAAGTGGGAAAGGGTTGGCATTCATGAATTTAGTCATCCAATATGTCATTCGCGCGCATTTCCTCCAAGGTGAGGAATATTTGCTGAATATTTCGATAATCAAACTCTCCATCTCTTTGTCGGGCATTATTCCTATCCATTAGTATCAATATATGAGATAAATGTGAAAACATGAGACAAGAGCTACCATTCTCTTCCATCGCACAAAGAATTTCAACGGCTGTCCTCTGTTCCATTGGAAAATGGAAAAATCCGGCGGCAAATACATTGTCCGGTCTATACCTTCCCTTTGGAAAGATATTCATGAGTGCCCTGTACACTTCGATATCTCTGTGGACACCAAACTCTTTGAGGTACGGGAGGGCGGCTGTAATGAACTCGACATAGCCCTGTCTTTTCACATACTTATGGTTTCCAAAGTTATCTACCACTTGGAGAAAGTGTTCCTTATGTCTGTCCGGTATTTCTTTGAAAAGACGACTGACAACAGCAACGTCTTTGGTTCTGACACCAGGCTTTATTTCACCAGGTCTCTTCTGATCTTTGCCCCATAAATGACGACAAATGAGTTTATCATTTGTCAGTTTATTCCTCAAACAAGTCTTTGGCGATAACTTTGAATCAAAAAAGTTTGAGAACCGATTCTGTGCGCAATTGTTATGCAATTGTCGACACTTTTGATTTGCATTTAAATGTTTTGGACTCAAACTGAAGAATAATTTAATCGAATTATTCGACACTAAAAATAACTTATTTTTATTACATTTTCGGCCAAAAATTGCAATCATTTTATGTCTGAAATGAAAATCTTTTTAAAAGTCAATCAAAATACAAAATATAAACAAATCTCAAAATATTGTGAAAACAAATAACGTTTAAAACAAAATTATATTTTATTAGTCTTTTATCGCAAAATAACTCATTTGAGACTTAGTTGACAAACAAATCGGAACATTATTTATGAATTGGTTTTAATAGTTTTGTTGACTAAATATCGGCTGAGAATTGATTACATCAAACATTTTAATGACTTTTTGAGGAAATGAATGAAACATTTAAGGGATTGAAGCAATAATTTGTGACCAATTGATCGCACATTAGATCCAACGCTCAATACTATTGAAAATGAGTTTCTTGAAGATTGCAATTCATTTGAATTGTGAACTCTTTCTATTCCTTCTGTGCCTTAACTTCAGCCGAACCCACATTTTGTTCAAAGAGTCGGTCGAGGGTTCGGTCGACGCCGGAAATTATAGCTATTATTCTTATAACGGTAACCATAAGATCAGACTCGTGTTGACCACCCATTTGGGTGACGCCGATCTCTATGTCTCGCAGTCAGATTCGAGCGGACGGGTAGTGAAACCGAAGTTCGATTTAGGAGAACACGACGTGCAAAGTGTCACCTGTGGTCTCGATGTCATTCACATTCACGAAGACTTTCGGCGACCCATTTCTATAGCCGTTTACGGACATCCCAGACATGAGAGCACTGCCTTCACTCTCGATGTGATTGGAGTGGAATTCTTTGACGACAACGACAAAAACGACTCAAATATTTATATAACAGACGATGAGCTCATCTTTTATGAAGAGTTCTTCGGAGAGCCTTATAATGGACTGAATAAAGTGCCAAAAAATAGAAAAAAATCTGTGAATTCTGAGGAGAACTCCAATGCAAACAGTGATCATTCAGACGATAACCGCTCTGAGACCTGGACTCTAATTATTGACGTTTTGGCCAATATTTTGCACATTTTGTTGGAAACAGTTCTTTAATTATATATTTAGTCTTTTCTTAAAATATATTTAAAATTTTCAATACTTTTGTTTTGTATAAAAAGTCAAATAAAAGAGACGTTTAACACATTTAAGACATTCTTTGAAATTAATTTCATTTCGAGGCCTCACTTATCGGTCGTCGAAAAGAATCCAATTTTTTAAACATTTGTGAAGAAAAGAATACAATAATTAATTAAATTTTGTTTTAATAAAAATATACAAAATTAAAGGAAAAACTACCAAATTATGATTCAACTGTTTTTGCAATTATGGTAATTACCTCATATGAGATGAGATGAGGACACCTCAGTGGCACTGACTGGGACTGACTAGTGAGGGGAACTGAGTGCCATCAATGATATGAACTGTCAATCAGTGATTCCAATTATAAATTGTTAGCTTTGAAATGAAAATTATTTTCAAAACTACAATCAATTTGAGAAAATTCAATTCAATTTCAGACAAAAATTGTTTTTCGAAATATAAACCTGCAAACAATTATAACAATCGATTAGAAGTGAAATTATTTTCAAGTTTTAAGTATTTGTTTTTTGTATCAAACAATTGAATATAATTTTTGTAAAATTTAAAAAAAAACTTTTAAATAATCTTAAAGTGATTTCAAAGATTAAAGTAGTCTTAAATTCCTCAGTAGACCAGTCTTCACGTGGCACTGAAGTACTGGTCCCAACGCTGAGGAATACTATCTACATGATGACAACAAGCAGCTTGATTAAATTGGGCGACGATATAGAGTAACATGAATGGA
>JAQGCS010000927.1:0-16857 GCA_034702105.1 Fuscozetes fuscipes
TACATCACTGTTTGCCGCTCTTATTGTTTCAATGTTTTGATTATCTATTTGAAGAATATGAATGAAATAGTGGTAAACAGTGACAAAAAGAAGAATCAGAAGATCTCAGATGAAATTAATGGACTTTCAATTCACTTTCTGAGTGATTAATAATCAAACGTTTCATTAGTTATAAAATGCATATTTGTTTAACGCTGCGCACACTTCTCATTCTTCAAGTCTACATCGTATTGTTAGTTCAATAAATAAATGAATTAAGAATCGCTATACGTATCAAATCATCCTAAAAGTCATACAGGTTAAGTAATTTATTTAAAATTAATGACGAAATCCGAGTAATAATTATATCTATAATTTTCCAGATAATGTAGTCATAATTAAATAGATGTTTCAATAAGATAGCTAATCTCTATATTCATTTAAAATAATCAATGTAATTATTGTGTTATTACACAATTCTAACCTATTATCTGATCTCTAAGTTAAGAGCAATTAATTCAGGAATAGCTAAAAAAGAAGACAATATCTTAAGAATATTATGGGAATTGAACAAAACATATGAAGAGATAAATAAGTATGATACTATTTATTGGTCAAAGTTTTTATTTTTAATATGGCTCACATTTGCATCTATGATATCCATGCTCATTTTTATAATAACAATCGTTGGCATTGAGAATTGGTTGGTCAGAATGACGTTTTCTTTTTATGCAATAATTGATACTATCTTTCTTTGGGCACTAATAATATTGTCGTCACAAATATACCTGGAGGCTAATTTGACCCATCATTTGTTAAATAATTATCTGCAATCGACTAAAAAAATGCTACTTGTCAAAATAAAGGTACAGTCTAACCTCTCTATTGTGAATCTCTGTGTTGTTATATTTCTCTGTTGTGTATAACTAACTTTTACCATATTTGGAGGAACACCATAGCACTAATGTTAAAAAACTCTCCCTGTTGTGAACCAAAAACATCCTTGTTGTCACATCTTCTCAGTTGTTAGGCATTAGATGTTAAAAAAAATAGCTCAGATCTTTCTCTGTTGTCATATTTTTAGTAATTTTTCAGTTTATTACAATAAAACATTTTATTAATGTTTTAAACTCAAGTAGATAATATAGTAATAATTAAACCTAACTAGTAAATAGGTAAAATTATGAATTAAGTTATTAATTAAACTTCTGAGATCGATTTGTATACAAATTTATGACTATTCCCTGTTGTGTAGTCTCTCATATGTGATTCTTGGTGATAATTTTACTACACAACTGGGAGGTTCGAGTGTACTGTCTAATTTTTCCAAATTAACAATTGATTTTTAATTTAAATAGATATTAACTATGATGGAAAGAATATGCGTGCATAGAGTTGGATTTCACTGTTGGAAACTATTCGTCCTTAATAGTGACAAGGGCTTTGAAGTGAGTAGAAATTATTTAATAGTATTTTAGAATTTCACTAGATTTCTACTGACTGAAATATTTCAGATAATATCCCTGATAATTGTGGCATTTATTAAAACTTATGATATGAGACAACAATCACACCGAGAAAACAATTGAATTTTGTCCGAAATTCTAAATATTTGGTACTTTTCGAGTAAAAATCAAATTCATTGGATTCCCAATAGGGGTGCGGAGAGAGGGGTATGGCCTAAATACCCCATAGTTTTTGCACTCGAGAAGGCCCCATAGATTTGAATCAAATGGGACCATCCCTGCCGCCGAGCGAGGTGGCAATTATTTGGGAAAATTTGTTTGCTCCTCGAAATTTTGGAGAAACAAGCAAGTGCAAAAGGCGGACCCTTTGTTTGTTCCGGCGAGTCACGAAAAATACCCTCCCTACACCCCCTGACTTTTTGGTCCGAGGAACCCCCTGAACTAGTCTCCGCACTCTTCGTTTCCAATCAGGCTCGTGGTAATTTATGTGATACCAAATATACATACCCAACCATCCCTTTCAAGTCGTGTTAAACTTACTTGAATTTATATGTTAATAATTAATTTCACTTGTGCGCCACTTCATAAAATCGGACCTGGTTCTTCTAATCGTTATTTTTAATCAATATTAATATTGAAACATATTTTGTAAAATTTTGATTATTATTCAAATTGAGTAAACATAAGAATTCTTACAAATATTATCAAATAATTGGAAAAACATATTTACAAAAGTTTTAAAATTAGAATTAGACAGGTTGATTACATTAATCAAGGCAAACTGAATATTTTCCATTCATGTAATCCACGTTAAATAATAATTGTTCTCTGCTCTTAGACATTTTATATGGATTTGTTAAAATATATCAAGCTAACTTAAACCATATTTAATATCAAATTCTTTTAAAAACAAATTCATTAATTAATAAATATTTAAATCAATTATAATAATAAACACCGAAACAAATGACTGACAAAACAATATTCAATGAAATACTCAGAGATTTCTAAATAATTGATTAAAAATGCAAACAAAAAGTCATTTCGATTAATAAAATGATTAAAATTCCACAAATTTTTTTTAAAACCCATTCAGAGCTCGGATTCTAATTCTCATTAAAAAAATAATACCATATCTTCTAGAAATTACTAGCAAGGTTAATAATTAAACTCTTGTACATATGAATTTAGAAAATAAATGATGAAAATAAATTTTAAACAATACTACAGTACAATCTCGTTATTGTCAACTACTACTGTAAAGGGGTTGGCATTCAGAATAAATATTGTTATTCTTATTCTGTGCAACAATTAATTCAGAATAAAATTTTTGTTCTTTAGATTAAAATTATGTTATTATTAAATATAATAACAGTTATTATTATTATTATTAATATTAGTACTAATTATTAGTAATTAATAATTAGTTGACACTAAAAGATGCGGTATTTCTACGTTTTGTGAAATTGCGGACAATATATGGCATTAGTATTCCGGCCGCTATAAGACACGCGCCCACCATATTGATCACCAGACCTGCATTAAGGAAAGGGTTCATTGGATTTGTCTGTTGCTTGTAGTCGGGTTTGTCGGGTTCTCCAGGTGTAGGTCCACTGAATTAATCAGAAGAAACGTTAATTTTTTTATTAAAATTCAAATTTTGAATTGATCTTAACATCCAAAAATTCATATCACTCCCAAGACCAAGGCTTTAGAATTATTTGACCCCCATTCTAATGTACATGCAAAATTTGAGTTTCGTATGAGCAGTAGAACACCGAATTCTAGATACATGATATCGTTATAAACCTGCAAGATTTATTTTCTTATTTCAACATTTCCTATTTGCATTGAATAGCCAACTCAACTACCTAATTGTGACCTTCTACTACTCATATGCTGCTAAAAAATTGCATGGTGTCAATGTCTGGTATGCAGATTAGAATGGGTGTCAAATATTTCTGAATCCTGAATACTGAAAGTACTGATTAAGATCATTATTAATTAGTGAAAATCACCTTAATCGCGATCGTGCAGTTTGCAAGAGACCGGTAAGACAAGTGGCTACAGCCAAGGAATAAATGATGAGTCCCATAGTTTGGTGAGTGGGCAGTACTTTTGCCCTGTAGTTAGCCGTTGCCTTTTCGCAGCACAACAGCACCAAAAACGATACAAAACCGAACATAAACTGTAATTTTGAAAATAAAATTATTTTCAATTACATTACCATGGTAGACTTACTTGAAGGGCAAAGAGGCCAACAGTGACCAGTCCTATCCACGAGTGAATCGAATAGAAATGAATGGCCGGTAAGTCGAGTGGTGACATATGTTGGGCCTGAATGCCGACAAACATCCCGAAAGTGATCAGCGAAGTGGACAGTAGGAAGAATATGGTGTGCGTTATCTTATTGTAGATCTTTTTGCAGCACAAAAACGTCTTGTAGATCAACATTGCTAGATTCAATTGGAACAATCAATTAATACCAAGTTTATAAATAGTAAACTAATTTTAAAATCAGGTGAAAAACAAAATACAATCAAATTATTTGAATTTATTTCTAATTAAACCACAGATGCATTCTTTGTTAAATGATCCTGATAATTGGTAACTGATTGTTATCTAGGGAGCCTAAATTAAAAAGCTTAATTCTAACACAAGATAACCCATTAAGTGCTTAAAATAATTATTGAAAAGCAATTAATCACTTGAAATGTCAATTAATCATTGATTTGAAGTTTGATTTCCTATAGACTTTAAAATAATAACCAAGGGTATTATCAACAAAAAACCACAATTACCATAATGAAACTTATCGAGGATTATCTAACCTGAATATTTAAGTCTTTTTGATTTTTAAAATTATCTTATTTCTTATCCGATCCATTAGGGAAATACTCATCACTTCACCTTGGTTATCTCAGCATATTAAAATAAAATTAAACTCTAATTATACGCCATTGAAGCTATTGTTCGGACAATTAGTTGCACTAAATATTTATTTGCTTTTTATTTGAATCAGTAATTAGTAATCATTCGTTAAACTAATCACTGATTTAAATGAAATGAGTCTAACGTTTATTGGATTTGTTTCTAAGATTATTATCAAATTCTACGGTTATCTCAATTGATGTCTTTTGAAGAGTTCACTAGAAATTAGATCCTTAGTAAAAATAAATGGATCGTAAGCTGCCAGACAACAGAAGTTACGAGGCTATTTAGTAAATATTGTATCAAATTGACCTTGTTTAGCCTCAAGCATTGCCAAAAACAGTACAGCACTGATAGCCTGAATATTTCACTTAAATTCTTTGCGTTTTTAATCATAATTTATGCAAAGTACATTAATTTTGCTTGATTATAGATTGAGATACATAGATTCAGGCTCTAGAGCAAGATGTGCGAGATGGGTACACGTTTTAAATAAATTACAATGAATATTAAAATTTGATATGAAGACCAAGCTCATTATCCAACATTAATTTACCCATAATAGTTATTTCATGTGTGTAACAAGACCACTAATTTGAGAAGCTCATTTGAATTATAATCTTAATGAATTTACCTTGGCCATTGAAGAAAATGAAGCCAGTGAGCATTAGGAAAGCGTGCAAGTTGAACATCTTCCTTCTGTCGTTTTGCCAAGCGAAGCCTTTGTCGAACTTGAGCATCCAGTAGAGGAGCATCAGGACTGATCCCCATAGGCCTACCTGTGCGAAACACCACAACAGGCCGAAGAAGAATCGCGACACCGCAGATATTTCAACGACCTCTTCCTCGCTACCAGTGCTAGCCTTCATATAATCTTTTGGCCGACTCGAATGGTTAGCACTGTGGTTGTTATGCTGTGCTGTCTGGTGATGACTCATATGGACTTCCCGGTGACCGGACTCCGGATGGCGGCGACTAACGAATGAAAAATTCACAGAAATTAATAAATGTTCCGGTAATTTTCTATTTGAAAAATGCTAAACACAATTAAGATAGAAATAATTTTTATTATTTCTATTAAGCAAGCAAGAAAACACTCTCACGAACATCAATCCAATTGGTTTCGCTTCCGATTAAATTAATATCGTGCTAGATAATTTTCTCCATATCTGACTCAATTAATTATTATTCCGATCGTTATTTTAATGCAGAGATAAATAAATAATATAAACAGAAAGCAATTAATTATTATTTATTTTTCTGATAACAGCACACAAACTGTAAAATTAATTCTTAATTTTTACGCTTATCTGCGAATAACTAAAATATACTGTAATCGGAAGGAAAGGTAATAAACACTTCAAATATTTTCAAACTTTGAGTTCATTTGAATACAAGAGTTTGTAAAAAAAATCTTTACTTCAATCAATTGTAGAGAAAAAAGAGGTTTTCATTGAATCTAAGCATTAAAGTGAATGAAAAGTCTTATTATTATTTGTATTTCTCTCTACACTTGAATTGCAATTCAGTCCAAACAAGACATTAATCAATGATTTTAAAGCATAAGTGAAGTCAAATAAAACCAAACGGTTTTGTGTCACAAAACAAAACACTTAACTATTACTTCAAAGACTAAAAAGAATGAGTAAAGCAAATAACAAGAGTAGAAAAAATTGTATATTTTTAGGTTCGGAATAGATTTTGTTTTTCTATATAAAAAAGGAGTCATTTATTTGAATTCATGGCTCGAATTCAAATCAAATGTCACTTTGAGGTGGTTTTCACAATAAGACAGGTCTTTGATGGAAACCCAATCAATGAGGAACTGGTTAACGACTGTTTGTATTATAATTTGGGGCCGGAATGAAATTATTTGGTTAAGTAGTATACAAATGAATGTGTTATACAACTAATGAAATGTTGAAAAATAATTATTAAGTTCGAGGAAATTATATTAATTGAACTGCTTTTTAATGACTGTCAGCAATATTAAAAAGTATACAGGGTCGATTACATTGACAATTAACTGAAACCTCAACCGTTAGCAAGCACCAGCCTTTCAGGGGGAAAAGTTTTGCCAAAAACTGCCCTAGAATTGTGATTAGGGAAAGTGATAAAAATGGCGGATGTCGTCGCCATCTTATACAAGTTTTGAGCTAGCTATGATTTTTTAAGGAAGTAATATCATATTTAAATAATGGCTCTTGAGGTATTTTAATATTTCATAAGAATGTGACCTGTCCCATTGCATAATTTAATTTTCATTTTAGCTCCATAACTTGGCTACCCCACATTATAGATTTATTTTTAATCTAGCTTGATTGTGGTTACACCCAGAATATAACGTTCTAATTGACCGCTGGTAAAAAGGCTTGGCCAAAACAGATGGTCCCCCAAAGGAACTACTGGCAAAAAATTTGATACAAACGAACGGTTATTACATTACATAAAACTATGATTAAAGTGATTTTTATCGAAAAATTATACACTATATGCAAGTTTAAGTACTACTCGTTTTTTCGGTCAGAATATCGATTCACTTGGTCTGTCTGTGAATGACATTGAACTTGATTTGTGATTACCTTTCAATACATAATTCAAATCAATTTTGAATAAAACTTCTGTGAAAATGAAATTTAAGTTTAGAGTAATTATTGGTTTGAAATAAATGAATAAAATTTTTTTATTTATTTTCATTAAGTTTTTAAGCCTTAAGTCTTGGAAAGTATTTTTGATATACAGTCGAACCTCTCTATTCGTTAAAAAAGTAGATTATTTCTCAAATGAAAGGATAAGAAATGACTTAATCTATGGATTATAGAACAGAGGATTGACTGTAAACCAGGAAAAATTCATTGAACCAAATATCGAACTAAATTACATTTTTTCTCAATTGAAACGATTTCTCTAAAACACAACTGAATAGTCATTTAAGTTAATGAAAAACATATAACGAAATAAATTTCGAGTTCAGTGAAGAAAATTACTTTTAATTACTTTCTGAGAGTATAAGAAATTGGTCTCAAAAATAGTAACTTTTAATTATTTTGTATCCAAAAGTTGTTTTGAGATTCACTTTAACCGATCGGATGAATGATTACTAAGATTCGAAATTCGTGTTTAATATTCATTGAAATTATCAAAACTATGCATTCATTTATGAATAGCTCTCTCTCTCTCTCTCTCTCTCTCTCTCTCTCTCTCTCTCTCTCTCTCTCGCTCTCGGAAATTGAAAATTTCCCACAAATCCATCAAAACTTCCCATTAATTCATTAAATTTACTCAAATTTCAATTTCCAGTGAGAATCGGAACAAATCATTTAAACGAACGGTAATTACAATCAATAATCGATTTTCGCAGCACTTTATAAATATATGGGAACTATAGATAACTAAACTATTTTAAAAATAATTTTAATAAACACTTATAAACTTCTCAAAACCCTTTAGACTCACCAAAAACTAACCCTGAATTGTTGTAAATTGTGAAAACGTGTAAAAAGCATTTACTTAGCCCTGGGCTATACTCAGGGCAAATGTCTCTTCTATAGTTAAGAATAAATTTATAGTTTATTTTTCTTATCCATTGATTTGTCTTCCAAACCGATACGTAATTATCGGCTCTGATATCAGGGTAATAATCATTTTATTCCTTTTTTCAGAGGCTATTCAAAGGTTATTTAGTTTTGGCCGTAAATTATTCGTAAACTAAAGTGAAGTTATTTTTATTATCCGAACTTAACTGTAAATTCTTTGGGAATTTTTCTTAAGGCTCTAAGAAATAAACATTTTGTTTGAATAACCGTTTAATACATCCCTAAATGCTTCGAGAAAATAGTTTGCTTGCTTTTATTTCGTTTGTTTTATTCGATTAATCATGCTGGATCACTTTGCTCAAGGATTTGTATATGAAATTAAATTCTTTTATAATCAATTAGTTTAATGTTTTAATGCATTTTTGAATATAATTTACTTAATTTTTTCAACTGATGAGAGAGACCTTTAGAATATAATTAAGCATAGAATAAATTTTAAAGGCCCTGACCTCAAGTCTGAGTCATTTAATTCAAAATTTAATTTATAAACATTTAAATAAATTTGAAATAAGTTTTTATTCAAATGATTCCAATTTATAGAAACACATCACATATTTATTACCCTTTTTTATTGATTCTAGCAATAAGTCTGAAAGTGAACTCGATAATAATTATCATGAATAATTTAAGTGTCAATCTAAATGATAAATATGTATTTCAATTCGATATTAATTAATATGATTTTCAAATCAAATAATATTTTTGAAACTTATCTCTAAAGTCAATCATAACTCAAATCAAACGCTGAAATCATAGAAAATTATGTTTTTATTTGTATTTTATAATTAAAGTAAATTAAAATGAATGAGAAATCGATTCTATGAATGAAAAGAAATGATCTGAAACATCGCAGAACCTATAAATAAAAGCTGCGAAGAAATTAACATGCAACAAAAAATAAATTCATAAATATTTTTCCTTCAAGCAATTGATTGATAATTAATCGAATATTGAATACAGTGATTGGACGGAATAAAAAAGGAATTCCTAATAATTATATGCTTTTTAGATATATTTATCTCTTGTTTTCCTTAAAAGGAAGTCAAATACAAAATTATTTCAATATTTTTGCCGATTATCAACTCATCAATCGAATAAAAATTTCAAGAGAAACTTGTAAATTATATATAACTTAGACAATTATATTAAAATATTTAATTGCTACGTTTTATAATCTTTCTCACATTTATCAGTAGAAGTTTGGAGGAATTCTTCTACAGTTTTAGTCCGGGGATAATTAAATGTCAACACAATTAAGGTTTGTGTCACTTAATCGGAGTTATTTTTTTGAATGTCCTAATAATTTGATTGCAAACAATTTTTAATGGCTAATTAAAGAAGGATTAGAAAAACATTCACATACTTATCGAAAAAATAAAACTTAGCTTGGTGCGTTTAAATCGAACTTAAAGATCACTCGATTCTTGGCTGAATTTCAGGGAAAGTTTTCCTCAATACACACAAAATGAAGGGTATATTCGATATATTATCCGTTAAATCACTAAAAAATTTACACTCAAAGTAAATGACAATAATTCTAAAACATTTTTATCGCACATTAATTACACGACTAATAGTCTGAACGTCTTTTTCAAACGCTTTTCATAACTATAATGAAAACGTTGTGCGAAAAAAATTTCGTTTCACCAAAAAGTTATATAATATTTCTCTACTATTTGAAGGTCAACACAATTGATGTCGAATTCATTTAAATATTAAACAAGTTTACAGTTTTGTGTTCGCTCGCAGTCACACAAAAAAAAATATCACAATATGTATACCTTTGTGTATATTTTGGCGGAGCTTTACTATTATTTGCTGCTCAGGCTAATTATAACCAAGAACAAAAAGGCTCTCAATTATTACTCGTGAATACAATTAGCATAAAATTCTCGTCACTTTTGTCTTTCACCAGAACTCAGAATAAAAATACACTGAAAATCAATTTTTCCTATTAGTCTCTGTTTTCAAGGATTTCAAGTTTTACTAGTATTTTGTCGTCGAAAACAAAATTATCTATCATTTAATAAAAGAGCAAAACATGGGATAACATGAATGTTGTTCTGCAAAAATTGAACACAAATCTAGAGATGATAGTCCTAATGCACACAAAAAACTAAATTGCTAATCACATTCAAGGTCGAACTTTAAATACGCATGATTATTTGGAAGTAATCGATGAATTATTTATTGCATCAAAGGATTGAGATAAACAATAATTAGCAAGATGAGAATAAGTGATATAATTAAATGCGTAATTTTTCCTATAAATAAAATCAAGATCATATCAGAACTTTTATAAAATATTTCAATAAACTTGCTTACGTGATTCATATAAAGATATTTTTTAATGATCTAGATGACTTGAAGCAATATATTTTTTATGTAAACCACCTTGGCCATCTTACACATAAATTGATTTCTTTAGAAAATCAATGCTTTTTTGATAGATTTTATGGTTTAAGAGCTTATATTTGTACCAAAAATTGGAATCAAACCCAAAATCAAGCAAAAATGGGACTCCATATTCAAGGTTAAAATAAAGACTAGGATTATATTTCTTAAGAAAATTGCATTTCTCTTCCAAAATATATGTTTGCATATCATATATATCTAATTATAAATCATTTGTTCGAAGGTTTCCCTCATTCTATGCCTCGACAGCAAAGAATAAGTCAGTAATCATTTTATCTCATCTATCAATTCAAGTGAAAAACCTTAGAAATCGGTTACAAATATAATAATAACTCATATTTTAATTATAAATCATTATTATTATTCTCTCATCTCATTAGCAGTTGTTTTCTTATCGATTAACTTTTGTTTTCAAACATTTAATGATAATCTCATGAAATATCAATTGAATTAAATTCGAAACTTTTTTTATAAGTTTGTGTTAGCCTTCAATACAACAAAATATTTCATTCTAAACATTAATTAACGCATAAAAAGATTTTTAGCGAAAATTATTGTTAAGATAGGGTTTGGCTCTATTTAAATTACTAATTATTCCAATAAATGTACCTGACTCACTTGAAATTGTTTTGATATTAGTGTTGCGAAAAATAAACAAGAGAGAGAGAGAGAGAGAGAGAGTTAGCATTTTTAAAGCTGTAATATTTTATATCTGATCTTTAATTAAAATGAGCATAATAATGTATCAATTGGAAGCAACTTGTGTCAGTTATTTGTACTTTTAAAATACTTTCATATCCTTTTTAAAGTCTTCAAGTAAAATTTTATACACTTTTAAATACCAATCACTCATGGTTCACTCATAGTCCTTTTTCATGAAAGTGAACCCTATCTTAAATATATTAATAACGTAGCTGATTTAAAACTGTAATATTTTATAAGAAATCTTTAATTGTGCTAAAATGAGCATAATATTGTATTAATATTGGGTGCACCATAAAGAAACTATTTCCACAAATTACTTAATATTTTTGCAAACATTCGGAAAAACAACAGGGGCATTTATTTTTAAATAAAAATTTTAAACTACCATTACATTTGTCTAAATTGGTCAAGCATAATCACCGTAATTGAAAAGCTTCCAAGTTACACTTCAAGTAAAATTTTAAACACTTTCAAATACCAATCACTCAAATAACATGGTTTGCATCAATTTAATAGCTCTCATGAAAGTAAAGCCTATTTTATGCCAAACTTTTATGAATTTAAATGAAAATAAATTAATGGTTTTGAGTAGAGATGAGATAAATAGAGGAAATGTCCAATTATTATATGAAAATACTGTATAACCAGTTTCTGGGCTCAGCACATCCCAACTTGAAGGACATACCTATCCCTTGAAAGATCATTTAAAAAGTGCTAAATACGGTTATTATGGAAAATATCATTTTTAGGCAAAAAAATTATGACATAAATTAATAAAGTGTCAAATTCCTGGTTAATTCAACTTTCAATCACTTGATTAACTGTTTTTGGAAATATTTAATCAAATAAATAGCAATTCATTCAATTATTTTCAATTGATCTATGAAATGGAATTTTATTACTATTGTATATAAAAATATTCTTCAAAAATGGCATTTTTTTGTTTTAACTGTCATTTTTGATGAGGAAATGGTGTTTTGTAACGAAATTCCCTTCAATTCCCACAACAGTTATGAGAAATGTATTACAAAATATTGTTTTTCTTTTGAGAAGAAAAGCATTTGTGTGGAAAAGAAATAACAAAATTATTGACAAAAAATGACTGTTTATTATCGATATAACACAACCAATCATAAAATTGGTCTTGTTCTTTATCTCCAAACCACATCATAGCTACCAGAACTCATTATATTCTAGCAAAAAAATGTATATATTTTTATGAGGAAATGCATATTCGCACAGGGCATGCGATATGTCTATTATTATTACATGGCCAATTTATGAGTAATGAGATGCTCAAGATCACATTCGTTAAGAATAGAATAAATTACTTGATAATAAAGCAAATTAAATCATCATGGAATTAAATTAGACGCTAATTTTAGATCTCATTTAATTAACAAATGATAGTAAATTGAATTATATTAGCAAGGCAATGAAATCCATCTTCGCTGACAATCCCTGGCAATTGATGTAAATTAAGTGGTGAGGAGTATAGTGAGAGAAATGAAGAGAAAATATGACCAGAATTTCGCTCTAAAAGTCATTATAAAGCAATTGAAAACACAATTCATTCACTATTTCTCCGTTCAGTTAATTGTGTGAAAAATATTTTACTTTTTTTGCTCTAAAAAAGAAAATTAGTTTCATTTGTTGGAAATAATAGACTTCCTATTCATCAGTTGATTGACATAAACTGTATTTCTCTCTCTCTCTCTCTCTCTCTCTCTCTCTCTCTCTCTCTCTCTCTCTCTCTCTCCCCAAAAATATTCGGGAAATAACTGATTGAAAGACAGTTTCAATTCAATTGTTTTTCAATAAATTTTAGTATAATTTATGGGAAATTTGAGGCAATTTTCTTATGATTTAATGAAAATCTGATTTTCATTTTCAGTTTTTTTGTCGTTGAGTTCAATGAATTAGATTTTGATTTTACGATAAAAACAAATGAAATTTTATATAACATTCAAAACATATACAAAATTCCCACACATTTTGACTCAAATATGTCTTAACTTTGAAAAGTATTTGATTACAAACCAAAACAAATACCAAATTATTATTCAATTCATTACTAATTAATTCAAAGGAAAACTTCGCGAAAAATACTTCTCATGTGATTCAAACAAAATTTAACATTCAATAGAAATTCTCATTGATCTTTGATCTTGATTATGAAGAACAGGGAAGGTTTTCCCGTAGGCATAAACACCATATTTAGTAATTGTGTTATTAAACAAGACTTTCGCATTAGTTTTCATTACATTTGATTTATTAGATTTCACATAAAGAGATTAAAATAGGTGCAAGACCTTAACAGAGAAAGTAGAATGCACATTTTGCCAATTTTTTCAAGTATAGAGAATGTTTAAGGAAAAATTGGGGCATTTCAAAACCTTTGCAGTTCAGCTGGTATATTTTGCTATATAATTTTGGTTATGCTTGATTAAAATATCATTCATTTTGTATCTTAACGACAACTTTTCCCATACTTTTCCCGCTGTTTAAGTGTTCAACAGCTCTGACCACAGACTCAATACCCACGAATGGCCCCTCCTTAGTCTTCTCCCCCATGTCCAGGGTGATTATCAATTTGCCACTCTGGTAATCCTCGAGCGATTGATCAAGATACTTCTTGATCTGATCTTTATACCGAATGCTGTAGTAATGGACATCAAAACCCAAAACCGTCTGATTTCTCTTCAGAAGTGCTTTGATAGAGCCTGGAATGCACAGGTCTGGCACAACATCCTCCTTGTAAACTGAGGTACGGCCAGCCATTACCATACGTCCATTATCTCCCAAATGTTTCATCAGAGATTCAAAGAGCTGTCCCCCAACTGTTTCCCAAATAACATCAAAGCCACCCATGATCTGCACTGTGTACAAATGATCCCAGTCCTCTGTTTTGTAAAGGGTCACCATATCCGCTCCAAGCTTTTTCAGCAGCTCAGCCTTTTCTGGCGAAGATGTCATCGCAACGACAAAACAGCCCTTCTCTTTGGCCCACTGCACAGCCATCTGACCGACACCACCGGCAGCAGCTGTGATGACCACTTTATCGCCTTGTTTAATCTGACCTAGCTTATCCAAGCCTATTCTAGCAGCCAGTCCACTATGGAGCAAACCTAAGTATTTTGGATCGAGTGACGGCACCGGTACTAATTCGGCCACTGAAGCATAAATATATTCAGCGTATCCATAATTGTTCGACGAATAATACGCAACAATCTGACCAACTTTGAACGTGGTCACTAATTCGCCAATTTCCTGGACAACTCCTAACGCCTCGAGTCCGACCTCAAAAGGGATAATTCTGAACCCTTGAAGTTTGTCGGCACTGGCATTGATATCATCTGCATTCACACCGGCATATAAGACCTTAACGAGCACCTGACTAGGCAGTGGTGACCAAAGTGGAACCTCTCCCACCTTAGCAGCTCTTCGAAAGTCTGAGGTCTTTTTTATAACATACAACTTTTTGAATTCTTTGTTCATTTTTAATGATTGTAATTTCGTATAAAATTATCTATTTGAAAATTACCCAGATGGCTAATAATTACTAGTATTTTTGGTCACGTGACTCATCACTTGATTTTAATAAATTTTTCTTATTTGGGTTAATATTCGATGAAAAAGTGTAGGATTTAAATAAGTGTGGAATAAAAATCCACATAAAATATAAAATGTAGTTTTATGTCAGAACTATTGAGTAATAAATTGTGCTCTTGTTAAGTGGCCAATCACATATAAGTAAATGCAAATTATTTATCATAAATTATAAGCAGAAAATTCTTTGACACTGCAGATAATTGATAAAATCATGAACAAGGCCGAATTTTCACCGCACATTTGATTAATATTCTGGTGAATCTTATCATCTATCAGAATCTAAAATGACCTCACACCCAATACGTACCCATTGAACAGCCAATATCTGGTTTATGTCACCAAAAGAAATAAATAAATTCATGGCTCAAATCAAATGCAAATCATATGCACTCGCAATGAGTCAGTCATGCATTTCAGTCGACACTTATCTCTAAATACAAGTGAAGTCACTTTTGAATCAATCGAAAACCGAATTTGTGGCAAAAACTAGTTTTCGATGTAATAAAGTCTTAAGACTTGAAACGAAAAATTTTTTTTTATAACCCAATGAATAGTAACTCGAATTTTTTTTTTGCAAAAAATGTAAGAAATTATAGTTAAGTAGAGTTTGGACTCAAATCAATGTCTCGAAAATCAATTTGAAAAATTGTTTAATCGGAAAACCATTTATTCACGAAAATGGGTAATTCTTTCTCTGATAATTCAATTCAAGGATTTGCTTGTTATTCAATAAATTGAAAGATCATTTTATTTCTTTTGTGGACATACCTCGAGTCGTGAGCCAATGAGTATTTTTTATTTGTCATAATTGAGTTATTTTTTAGGCCTTTTATGGGATATTTCAATAGAAATGTTTAATCCATTTAATCAGTCGTTGAATATTATTATAGGAATTATTGAAACATAAAATCAAAGTTTAATTTTTCACAAAAAACTATTCAAATGTTTTCTTTTGAAAAACTGTAATAAAAAAGTGTTTTCATTCAAAACATGAGAATTTCGGTATATTTTTACACAAATTCGTGATTTAAAACAAATTAAAATTAATTACTAATTGTTTTATCAATTATTGAAATAACACTCAAACAATAATCCGAAACAATTTTCTGTTAATAAATCACTTTCAGCCGAGAAATCTTTAAAAAGAAATTCATTGAAACGCATTGTTCGAAACCAAGAACCAAATGAAAAAATATAAATTTTTTCCCTTCACTTCAGAGTTTAGTTAAAAATTAAATTTTGAAATTTTTAACTCAATTTTATTTGTGTTACGTTTAGGCGTTTGGAGAGAACTGGATGTCTGTCCACAATATTTGGTATTCACTTCTAATGATTTAATTTATTAAACTTTTCCTCTGAATATTAATAATGGACTTCCTTTCCATTCTGTGCTGTTCTCTATGAGTTAATGGGACTGTTCACTCAGGAAGGATGTGCTAATTGACAAACATACTAGGTCTTTTGCACAATGGAAATAGCTATCAATACTCCCACACAATTCATACTTAAGGAATGCCTCTTAAAATTGATGAGAATTATATGGGATGTGTAGGCACTGGAACTGTATGTTTAGACCTAAATATTCCTGGGTAATTAGCAAGAATAATGTAAGTTATTCTGTTGGGTGTAAACAGTTTGAACACAATTTAAACCATTTTTTTATAAAAAAAAATAATCAAAAAATTTCGAAACTCTTTTCATAAGTCATTGAATTTAGAAATTCTTGTCATTTGTTTTGAGACTTTTGTTATTAATTTCACTTTTATTTGAGTGACAAAAGTATTTCATATGATTTCACGCATTATATAATAAAATGCAAATAAAGATCTGATACTAAAAACCCACTGACTTTCAAAAGTCAATTCCCTTTTCAGAGTACACCCAAACACTTGATAACATATTTTTTTAAAATTTAATTACATTTGATTTTAATAAATAAATAAATAAAAAGAGTTATAAAATGATTTTATTTTAGAGGAAGTCATAATTTATTAAATATTCTAGTCCATATTCTAGTCCATATTTATAGTGTATCGTGCTAAATTTTATGGATATAATAGATTTTAAATAAAAAATTACAGTTTGTAAAAATCTAAGCCATAATTCTCTCTCTCTCTCTCTCTCTCTCTCTCTCTCTCTCTCTCTCTCTCTCT
>JAQGCS010000928.1:0-16852 GCA_034702105.1 Fuscozetes fuscipes
GAGCCTAATCTGTACCAAACTTTGCTCTCATAAGCTTAGCATTGCCATATACGGAAACAAAAAAAACGCCCTGTATACTTGGTATAAAGGTTTTCAAATTGGGCTGAACATTGATTAGTTGCAAACCCTTCGAAATATCTACAACTTTCAGCTAAAGTGATCGAAGTTGTGTTAAAAAAATAAGTGAGTCTTATATAATATTTAATAATTTTGGAGTCTAGTGGTTCATCATTAGTATTGAACCCCATTTCTATAACCTAGGATCTTTTGGATCCTTAGCCAACGCATAATATTCGAGATAAAGATATATCGGCCCTAAAATTAGCCAAAAAGTCTGAAACGATAGTACTTCGCTGTCCTTGGCAAAAAGTTGGCTAGTACACTTCACACTGGATTAAAATTAAGAAATTAAAAAAATAGCGAAATTAATGAATCACTAATCAGTCGTTAATATGAAGTTGTAAATGGAGAAATGTGATTTCTTTATTTTTAAATTTCGAATCAAAACTTTTGAAAGCTTTCACTCAAAACATTCAAAACTTTCATTTGATTTATAATTAAATTTGTAAAATAGTTTCATTTGAATTGAACTCAATATTCAATTAAATGGAATATTCAGTTCTTGTAAGGGTTCGGTCAAAAAGTCGATAACTCTTATTGGAGGCATTTGAAGCTGAGCTCAAATTTATGAGATCTTGGATCAGATTTTATAATAAACAAACGACGAATGAAATTATAATTTTAAAGAAATCTTTTTAGTGATTTGATACTAATTTTATCGATTCTAATGTATTGGTTCCTAACAAGAATCGGACACTATTTTAGATCAAATATAGCATAAAATTATCAACAGAATTAAGCTGGACTCAATTTATTTTTTCAATTCATTTAAGACTTTTATGAATAAAAGATTGGAATTAGAATAACTAGAAATTATTATGAATATCGCATTTTAGAAGATAGTAAAAATGAGGCGAATCTGTTATATACAAACAATCTAGTTAAATTTCGCTGTCAATCGATAGAAGTGAACGTCTTTGCAATTAATCGGCTCATATGAACAGATATGCGGTCATTGGCTCGCAATCAAAAAAATGATGTATTTTTAGGTCATTCGGTGATCTATTTTGTAAAGAAGGCTAAAACAAGTTCTTTAATAACAATTGAAATTATATTTAGTCATCTGAAGAACGAATCACTTTTTACTTCACTCTTGCGCTCAATGTTTGCCTAACGTTAATAAACTTGAAATTAGTTTTGATTTTTCAAAAACTTTGAGAAAATAATGAAAACATATTTTGTAATTCCATTGATTTTTTGGTTCCTTTTTGTCAATTGTAAGCACTTTTGGTTCATTATTTGCCAATCGATCACAACTTTTCACTCAATCGAATAATTGTCTGATTCCTAGGCTATGACTACGAAGACTCAAAAAAGCCACTGAAAAGAAGGAAAAGGCAGGTGCCCTGTGAAGTGGGACAGGAACTCGACGAGTATGTGGACAGTTTATTCCGATTCGGCAGAAGACTTATTCGAGTGATGGAACCTTTTTCCGTAAGTTCTTGTTCTTTAAAAATGTTTGATTAAGACATTTATGTGAATCACAGTTACCTAATGTGACGGTAGAACTCGAAGAATACAACGTTCAGGTATTTCTTCATAGTGGCGGTGCATCACGTATCTATACGTTTGAGAGACGCAAACCAGCCTGGGTGCTTTGCCAAAATGATACCATTTCCTTGGGGCTCACTATTGGATTAGAAGAGGCCAGGGTCATGTATAAGTTTAGAGTCATTCAGGACTGGAAACTTCTTTTTGATGGAGAACTCGAGGCTCAAATAAAGAGGCCCAAAGTCCAAGTTCAAATTTCACAAAATAGTCCGCCAGAAAGTGAAGATGAAGACGCAGAGGAAATACCAGTTCAACAAAGAATTGATAAATTGAAAGTATGGCGCCCAGGACAGATACTAGTTGTCATCAGAGGTTTGGGAAATCTGAGCTCAGCTTTAAGTATGATAATCAATAGAATGTTGTCCGACACTGAGATGTTGGACCCAATTATCAAAATGATTGAAACGGATGGTGTGGTCGCAGCCAATGACTTATTGAAAAATATATCGATTCCTATATTTAGTATAATTTAATTTATTATTATTATTATTATATTTGCTTTTTATATATTGTTGTTTTATTAACCAGGGTTTGTCAAACTTAGATTCAATTGTGTAGTGAAAAATGACTTTCAACTAATTATACTAGTTTAATAGCCAAACTAAGCTCCCATTAGTATCAAATACAACTCAAATGTAACTGAATTTCAAATAGGTTAGTTAATTTTAAATTGAATTTCAATTGAATTAAGTTTCAGTCATCCGTTTATCAATGTTTAGCCGAACAGTAATAATAAAATACTAAAATTGCAACCCTTTAACTACCACTGGTTCTTAATTTTGCAATTATCTAGCCAATTTTTTTTTATATTTTAAAAGCTTTTTTTTAAATTTGAGCCCAACTTCGGGCAGAACTTGTGTCAAATGTGAGACCAAATTATGTCTTCGATTATTCAAATGTTATAATTTGTTTGACGAGTGAAGTAATAATTAATCTAATTATTAGTTTAACTCATTTGAAGTAAAGTCATATTTTTATAAATTAATTTTTTTTATTCATTAATGCGATTAAAAATGAGTCGAAAAGATTTAATGAAATGTACGAAAAGTGTGAAAACCAGCGAATTATTGAAACAAATAAATATTTTATGCCATAAATAAATCGATTATTTCGTAAAATGGTTTCAGTCAACGGCCGGATACAGGTTTAGAAACTTGAGAAGCGGGAGCACTACCAGGTACATTTAACGATGACGTGATTCTACCTATTATATCACCGATTCGTTTCTGGAGTTCGTCCACACGTTTTCTTATGCCATCGATGGCTGTCTGATCGGCCGCTCCTAGAGTTTGAGCGCCGGGACGGTTACCAACATTAGAAGCGGCCGTTTGGATACTCGTCAGCTGAGTTTGAACTCGCACCACATTAGACCTGATTCGACGCACAGAATTCATCATCGGTCGCAACATTGCGCTCAGAATATACTGACGCCTCGATTGCAGTACATTAACCGTATCCTAAATTCAGTTAAAATATTTGTCAATCAATTAAACGACAGTTCGAATCATTTCTCCCATTTTTACATTCATTTAAAAAACAGCGAAGTATTTAAAAAGTGGCAAGCTCGTATTAATATTCTTTTTATTCTCTGCCTTGAAAAGTTATCTCTGAATATAGAAACGAATCTCTATATTTAATATAATCTCATCAGTGAAAAGCAAAAATAAAAAGTTAACTCAACTTTTTTATTACTATCAAAAGAATTTTATTTTACTAATGAGAAATTAAAACTCTTGAATGAGCATGATTAAATTTGATAAAGTGGACACAGACCTCAATCCTTTTGTGAAGAGTATCCAGTTGTGTGACAAGAGCACCTACACTCTCTCCTTGTCTGCTGAGAGCTAACTCGAACTCACTATTAAGAGCACTATAGATTTGTGGTGTCTGTACTTCTTGAGTAGTTGTGGGCTGTGTTCCGATCTCATCGCTAGGCGTTGGGTTGGAGGGGAATAATTGCTGGACTTCAACGTCCAAATCATACAACAATTTGGTCGCACTATTGATTGGTTCAGTGAACGGACCGATTGATGTTTCGGTTCCCTCTTCTGGTCCTTCATTTAAGACCACTTTATTTGATTGAATAAGAATTGAGTCGCAAAGTCCTGATTAGAATAAATTGCTTTCAGATAATAATAAAACCTTTGATGAGAAATACCGTTAGTTATTGTCAACAAAACAATCAATGCTTCAAAAGATTTCATTTCCAAGTTTTGGTCAAAATATTTACAAATTAAGCAAAGAATTTGATCCAAAGTTATGCTCCTCTTCTCAGAAACTGATAAAATCTAAGGAAGAAGAACTGAAGAGCCGTCTTATATAGACTTGTGTTGCACTCACCTCACCTTTCAATGTCATGACCTCAACGTTTCTCCAATTATTCCACTAAACAGTTATCAATTGAAAGTAAAAATGAAGAGACGAACCGGAAAAACATGTACTCATCTTGCAATTATAACACTATCAAATGGTTCCGCCATTTGAACACTTCTTATGAACTCGTATTGCATGCTTGTACTTGGCCATGTCCTCAAATTTGCATGAAATCCTTGAATACATTAGTCAAGCAAGACCACAAAACACTACATTTGTTATAGCAGTATAGCTGTACTCAATTTTTAAAACTTATCTTCACCAATTCTCAATTTGTTAATTTTTGTAAACTGATGTCCAAGATTTACCAATCGAGGAAACAATTTTGCATTTATGTTCTTATTATTGCCTCAAAATATTAAAAATTGTCATAATTTTGATACAAATTAGTGAATTTGTTATTTTTTTAAGAAAAATAAATTAATCGCAAAGAAAAAGATTAAATTGTTTTGAAAAAGAGATGCAAACAATAAAATTTAATATAAAGAGGAAACACATGAATGACATGAATGGTATCGTAAAACAGGAACCGAACGTAAATTTTTATTGAAATCGATTTTTGAATGACCGATAAAGAAGAGGTCGAGAACTGAGAATCCGGTTTTGTTTCGTTTATTCTGATGTCCAGAATAACATTTTTGGGCATTTTTTGAGTTCATTAAACTTGAATTCGAAGCATTCGAACAAATATTTTTACAAATTTAAGCAAAAATCTCTAATTTAACAAAATGTCAATTTTAAGGAATAACTCCATCCTAACCACAAAACCAGTTCTTAGAATTTTTTTGAATAAGTCGGTGATCGCAAAGAACTGGAAATTCTCATTTAATTAACAAACTTTCGCCACAAAAATTATCACAAATTTTAGATCTGATTTGTTGTCATTGAAGTGAAATAATTGTTTAGAAATATTTGAGATTATATGCAATCAAATGTTTGCATTTAATTCATTAATTTTGTTACTTCAGTATTATTTGATAAGAAAGTATGACAACCACTCAAAGACTAAAACTGGAGACTTATTTCCGGGTTTTATAAGTGATGCGAACATTTTAATTAGATTGTGGCGCAAATTATAAAGCAATCGAAATTATAGAGGTGAGCTTGGTCACTCTTTGCAACTGATATGCGTCGAAGTGATTAGAAGTCGATAATTGAATAAAAGTTAAGATGAAATCAAATAATTTTAGACTTTATTATGGAATGAATGTTCGGACAGAATGAACAAAAAGAGATATTAATGTCTTTTTATAGCATTTATAAGAAATAATGAATACATAATCGATAGCATCAATAGATGTGTCTATCAATCGGCCATTAATTGATCTGAAATATGATAAGTCCTGACTAGCGTTTAGTTCAGAAGTAAACAAAGAGTACATCGATTGAGAGACAGGAGTCGGTGTCAGCACTACTTAAAACTCATTCAATTTCATCAAACATCAGGTGTTTTATAGCTTTTGTTGACCTAAAGTCCAAACACATATCAATTGAACACTTAATCGAACGGATAATCAAAACAAATCAAAAAGACATCATTTGAAAGGAACCTAAAAATAAACAAATAATTTGATTGGAAGTCAAATATTGACTTCACTTATATTATAAGTCATTCGATTCTAAGCTAAATCAAGAGCTCATTCGCTCCAACTCTTCATCACTCGTGCCATCATTGTTTCGTATTCTTTTAATGGGTAAACTACTTGAGTCGGGATCGTTTGCCTCATCGATATGACTACTACTGACGTCAACTGTCCGTTTAGGGACAGACACTTTGTAAGCATTGGTCGCTTCAGTTCCATAAACGCGTGAAATGACAGATCCGCCGTTTCCGGCCGAATTGACCAGAGGTGGCGCCTGTACTATAACTGTCGGCTGAGATGTTGTCGACAGCGAAGACTGAAGTATTATTGTGTTGTTGTCAACGGCTATGGCCCGGGGCGCTGACGATCGCCCAAAACTCAATTCTTGTTCTAAACAAATCATTAGTCATAAAGCGGTTAAGCTTTTGTTACAGTCAATCAATACCTGAATTTTTGTCGACGCCATTAGTGGAGAGCGGATGAGTGACCAAAAGTTTTGATGATTTGTTTGAAAACTGAGGCGATGGCGAACCCGTTATTAGTGCGATGTCCGATGAGTTGGCCATTCCTAACAAAAGTCACATTTAATACGAGTTCGGCTCAATTTGTATGAAACAAGAATACCTGGCGAACCGGGCGCTGATTTGCTCGTGAATTTGTATTCTATAGTCGTTGGCACTGTTAGGTAAGTCGATGGCGGACCCATTGTTGATATTATTTCGCTTTCTAGAGGTTCGGGTATAGGACTGGGTTCTCGAGATAAATCTTCGGGTGTGGCCAAACCACTTGCCAGACCACTATGATTGGGAGATGCAGGCGCTGAACGAGAGGAGGCGCCTCCTAATTGGTTTCGGAAACAAGACATTGGCCTTTGACGCCTTCGCTTGAAAGCCTGTTCAATGAGTTTGGGCTCAGACTGAGCGTCGATTCGCCAAAAAGATCCCTTTCCCGGCTCTTCTTGAGAACGGGGCACTTTTACGAAATATCGATTCAATGATAGGTTGTGTCGTATGGAGTTCTAAAAATAGAACATGTAATCAATGCATTCAATGGTAGAGATTCCATACCTGCCATCCTTTATCTGCTGTCCTATAATAGGGATAATTCTTAGTTATGTACGAATAGATTCCGCTAAGAGTCAGCTGTTTGTCGAGAGCGCTCGAAATCGCCTGAACTATGAGTTGAGCGTAAGAATAGGGAGGTTTCGAGTCATCTACTTCTCCGGGACTGTTGGCATTAGAGTCCCCGCCCCCAGATTGAGGTACCAAATAATAATCATTACTATTATTTGGCTGTGAATTCGACACAGAGGCTGAGGTCGAGCCCACACCACTCGCCATTGTTTTTCCTGTAGACTCGTTGTGCGCCACAACTCTGTGCTCATCTGAGGCGACAGCAGCTGCCGCGTAGGCCACCATCATTTGAAGATCACTCGATTGATTCCGGTGTCGCGAACCTCCTCTGGGACTGGCAGGACATGAATTGGCGGCACTGAGAGGTTTTGTCATTAGTCAATGTGAGTGGACCCACACTAGACTTACCTTATTGTTCCAGCAGGTGATGGAATAGGACTCGCAAAGTCGGGATCCGTTGAATCGGGAATGTTGACCTTCAATGGTGCCATTGATTGACCTCTAATTGACTCTCGAGAGCCACTCGTCGGGTGAGAACTGGTCTCCTCTACCAGTGATTGGAAGACTAATTTGATGTTTGTTGACGGGAACCGAAACACACATCTGAAACATTATAACCATTTAAAGCATAATCTCAACAACCGATTCACAAAAAAAACACAAATTATTGGACAAAAAACCCAAACCCTTGCAATCAATTTGTCGGTAAAAACAGCACTAAGTGTTGAAAATGAAAGCTTCATTAAAAATAGATTAGATATAACACAAATGAAAACTTTATAAACAAAATATAAGTTTGAAGTTTGAGCAACACTTAAGTTTATATCAATAATCAATTGTTCACATCATCTGATCTCATAGAAAATTCCCGGCTTTGTATCGGATCTGATGAGAGGTATGAAAAGTTCGGATCTGAAAGTAAATCCCGAATAATAATAATTTCTTAGAAGACATTTGATTTAAAAATTGTTTTACTAAGGTAAGTTTTTAATAAATAGATTAAATTTAAGATGAATTTGAAAAATATACATTTGGTAAGAATTTTTAAATGATAATAGAGTTCTATTTAGATACTATTTAATTTAAGCTTGATGTCATCATAAAATAAAAATTCCAGATCTGATCTGATTAAAAAAAATAGATGAGAAGCTTACTTCTAGTTCACATTATTAAAGAGTCATTCTAAATTTTAAATTAAAGCAAGTTTGGTTTAAACTCAATTCACTACTATCATTTTAATCATCTAACGACATATCTCTATAGCACCCTGTATCTATTCCCCTTCTAATTCCTATATACAGTGAATTCCATATCCAGCATATCTCCATTGGTTAGTCCATAGTCTCATCATTCTCCAAGGTATAGACTTCATAGAACAGCTTCAAACCTATCGGTCTCGAAGCCAAGTCATGGGCTAATGAGACAAAACTACACTTCGTAAATGTAGTGAACATTTTTTTAAAAATCACTCGAACTAAACAAAAGAAATAAATTTTGCTTGTATCAAATCTTTTATTTTTCAATTTTAATTGTCGATTTGGAATATGCGACAAAGTGGGAACAAGGTGAAATGATTTTTAATTGCAGTCTCGCAGAAAAATGAAATTCTGTATAACAGTAATGGGATCGAAGTGTGACTCTTCCCGACCGTTGCGAGTAAAATAACTTTATTTATGAAGGATTGCAACAATCAAATTCGGGAATTCTTTTATTAATGCAGGGCAAAATGTGGTCTTATGGAGAAACCCCATATCAAGGTGCAAAAATAATCTGAGCATGTTCCCATTTTAATAGAGCTATTTTGGTACATGTTGTTCGTTAGTGCCATAAAATTAAAATTTGCGATACTAAATGACCATTGATAGCGTATTACCTCAAAAATAGCAACATGCCCTTATAAATTGAGATAGAGTGTATTGTCGTTATAATTTGAATTTAACTGCATGCTACTATTTGTGAGGTAATAAGGTAGCTTTAGAAATGATCGAATACTAGCCGAGTAGTGTTAGCCCTCATTCTAACTAAGAGTATAGTTTGAAGGCCTGACTGACATTGACTTTAAAATACTCGCAACCAATGGATATGACAAACAGTGAAAATATGAACTATTTGTTGACATAACTCTGAGACGTTTCACAACACGTATTCAATTGTTACGGATTGGACTCTAAAGCGCCAATTATTGCATATAATGATATCAAGTGTGGTATTCGTTATCTCAACTTTACACTAAAGAAATAAGTTGAAAGAGAAATCATGTCTGGTTGTGACCTTGAGTGTGATACAATGTTTAGCCTAGACTGCTTTTTAATTGAAATAATTTTGAACTTGACTAATTGAAATTAGTTGTCTATTTCAAGTTTTCAACAGACAATCAATGCATTAGTAAAACACAAACAAATACTTATTGTAGTTTGAGTTTGAAGTCATGATAGACGTCATCACAAATAATAAGAAAACCTGAACTCAACGCTTAACACAAAAAAATTTGTAAACAATCTAATCATCAAAATAGTAAACTTGACTCAAATCGACTCAATTGCAAGCATTTCATAGAATCGACGTCAGAGTAAACATTCATTCGTTTAAATCTCAATTAGGATTAACATAACTATCAATAAATTTAATTGTATATTTAATTCCTGGTCACTAAAAAATCAATTGCTTAATAACTTATTAAAATGTTTTGTTTGCTTATTATTATTATTATACATTTCCACAAAAATAAAGATAAAATTAAAGAAATATTTCAGTCACTAAACATTCCTAAAAGAAATTCTGAGACAATCAATAGGGGAGAGAGAGAGAGAGAGAGATTGTTGAAAGGGTTTCACTGTTTAGTAATGTGTTTACAATAGGTATGTGTTTGTCTAATATTCTATATTCTCGAATAAACGCCAGTTTTGAGGTTCAGGTCTAGTGTTTTGTGGAGCAAAAGTGGAAGCACAGGAGAAAAGCATAACTATATTACAATGAGGTCACGATATGATCGGGTATTTCAATGAAAACAGCATTAAATACATTTGAAGGCAAACAACAAACAAATTTGAGCCGAAATTCATAAAATAAAAGCGCAAATGATGTGAAACTTGCGCTTAATTTAACCGATTTATTGACAGCAAAATCACTAAATTATCCCTCAATTTAACAAAAGCAGTGAAAGCGGGCCTCAAATCAACTGACAATTGCAACAATTTGGACAAAAAAGTAAATAATTGAGAGTCGAGTGGAGTATAGTATAGGAGACAACACATGTCTGACAACACAAACACAAAACAATAACAATAATAGAAAACATAAATTGATATGAATTAGTGGTGAGCGCATCGGCCGACCACACACTCACGTCTTTGGCAGCTGAAGATGAGGCGCTCCTTTTCGTTGAAAGACGCCGTCGACAAAGACGCCATTCTTGCCGTTGCAGATCATATAGAAGTGGTGCTGATCGTAATGGATCTCAATGTGTCGGCGCGATATGAATGACGAGTGACCCATATTCACGTCTACCTCACCTCTGCTACTATTCCTTCCGATGACAATCCGATTCTGTCTGATCATGAACTCGAATTCTCGGGTCTCGAGCCGTGCGATGGCTTGTGATTCAACATTAGGCGCGTACTGAATGCTCGAAGGACTGGCCGGCGCCGACTTAAGCGCCAGTAGAGCCCAGGCGTCACTATCGGACGCTCTGCTGAAGTTTGCCATTAATGAGTAGACAATCGGCACAATATATTCTTTGAATGTTGTGTGAGTGTAAACAAACACGCTTTCAAAATGGCCACAAGTGTTGTGCACAACAACACCACTGCTTTGCCTTCTGTTGCCTTCACTCACATTACAGTACAGAGTCTATGGAATCGATGCGTCGCTCACTTCACCAAACATTCAATGCTGTGATTCCGTATTCAATGAACGCTGCAGTGAAGCCAACTATACCTCTACAGCACTACATAAGCACTACTCTGTTATTGTTGTTGTTGTCGATACAGACATGCGATCGTTGCCGACAATAGCGCCACACATTCAATGCATATCTCTTTACTGCCCCACAACTCCTACCCCTCAGCCCCTCTCAACTCCCAATGTTTTTATTTTAGGCGTTTATGTTTAGCTTCACTTTTGAGTGCTGTCACCCCTTCTCTTACAAATAGACAATTCCTTCTAATAGTCTCTAATGTTTACTAAACTTATCTTTCTTTCAATAAATCCATTGAAACCATTTTTAGGCACATTTTCACTCTTTTCCATTAAATGCTTCATTTGTTTTATAATACAAAAAACTTAAAAGGGTAATCATAATACGTCAGATTGGCTCTATCAATAAGCATAATTTATCTCGGCTAGATGATTTGTTAGCTACTATTTGATATGATTCTGTGGCCAACAGTTACTGTAGGGCTGAGCAAAGAGTAATGAATTAAACAAATACGAAAACAAGTAAACTATATTTAATTAAATTTGTCGCCAATATTACAACAAATATTAGTTTTTACAATAGTTTTGGCCGTTTTCTAGAAAATTAAGTCAAAAAAGTTCGATACAAATGATATGATTAACAAATAAACGAATGTTTCAAATGAGCAGTCATTTAGAGGACAGAACAAATGGAAATCATATTCCGATAATCGATTAACACTTTAATGGATGACTGGAAGTATTGAAGTTATGTTGAGTTCATATCACAGAAGCTTTTGAATAAACAAATGTTAGTTTAGTTATTAAAAAGTGGTTCGAAATATCACTCAAATGTGTTTTGGTTTCACATAAAAAACACTCCAATTGTTAGTAAAAACACAATTATATTCTGAGTTGACATCAGACTCACTATTAATACATATTATTTGTGCTTTCGTTTCACTTTTATGACCGTTCGATGTCGTCGAGTGTTAAAGCGCTGTGAAGGGGGACGGTTGGCAACTCAGGTAGACTATGATGAAGTGCGTCCTGACCAAAGATTTGCCCGAAGAAACGGCTATCAGTGTTTCGGTTGGGTTGAGAAGGACCTGAATTCTGATACATTTGTTGCATTTGTGGCCGCGGCTGCGAATAAGTAATTGGAACCGATGTCTTCATCGATTCCGACTCACACATCATATTTCGATCAAATGAATTGAACGGATCTGAAATGAATGCAATAATATTCAGTAAACAAACAAATGTTTTTATTGAACACAATTTACCTGATTTTGAGTTCTGAGTCACAAGAATTTGTTGAACAGTACTGGCAGTGAGGGGTCGCGACTGAGAGTATTGCGAATGACGTCCATCAGAGGGGGAGTTCTGTTGTAAAGCCATCATTTGCATGTGATTCAAATTCGTCCTGACGTTCGGGTTATTTAACATTTGAAGAATTTGTTGATTAGAGTTGATCGCAATATTGTGCACAGGGAGAGCATTCGGAGATGGCGTTGAATTGCGAGTCAAAGAGCTCTGCCCTAAATTGAATGGACGAACGGTTGTATTCTGCGGATTCATATGTCTCTGGTATGAGTTGACTGGCGATTGGTTTTGTTGGACATTCTGTTGAAACAAATTTGTCTGAATTCCGCCCAAATTTTTACCACTGAATGACATGGGATCTGAATGCGGCGAAAGTGGACTTTGTTTTGAAAGTGACTGTCCCAATGACTGTCCCATCGGATTATTTGACTTAACAATTGGCCTCATCGGCGACGGCTTCGAAATGAAGTTTTCGTTGAGAAACTTATATTGACTAGAATTGGATTCGGGGGTCATATCATTGAAAGACATAACAGTTTTGACTGAATCCCTGTCTTTCTCTGACTGCATATTTCGCAAAACAGAAGTGGGAATTAAGAAGTTTGATGCACTTCTAGGCGGAGTATTTGCCCGAATGGCGTCCCCCTGTGATTGTGATGGTCTCACCATTTGTCCCATCGGTTGTCGATTTTGAAGTGCTTTTTGAAGTATAATAGAAGTGTGTTCTGACATCTCCTGATTAGAGGGACTTCGTGTGGGTCTCACCATCTTAGATAGGGCTGAATTGTTTTGCCAATTCTGCACTTCCATCTGATTGGGCCCCACATTAGACACAGAATGAGTGCTAAACATTGGATTACTGGCCGAGTTTTGTGCCATATTATTAATGCCATTCGGATGATTAGGGATAACCACCTGATTGGGGTCAACTCGTCTATTACTGCGATGGAGGTGAGCCAAGGCTTCTTTATTCTCTTGTTCTTTGAGTAACTCAAGAATGGAGGGGGCGTTGCGCATCGAATTGGGTACTACAATGTGTGCGTCCGGTGTTTGCATCAAAGTTGTCTCGTTTTTCATTTCATTATGTATTTGATTCCTTTCGACACAGTTTAGAGTTTGCGCTGATTTTTTATTCAAATCAAAGAGCAATCTATCGAACGCTCGTTTGTCATCATTTGCGCCATTATTTATATCTAGCTTTGAGAGATTGGACTCAATATCGGCCAAACTCATGGCTTTTGTTGGATCCAACTTTTGATGACTCAACTGTTGAATAGACAAACGATTCGAACCATTGGAAAGCATTTCAAATATTTTTCCGGACGATACGGTATTAGACATCTGAGTATTTGAAGGTCTCCCCATTGAAGGAGTCATTTGGTTTTCTTTTTGTTTGATTTTATAAGAGTTGTCATTCATTTGCGAGAAATCAGATGATTCGCAATTCATTGAACTCATGGCTTGATTTGGATTTTCATTAAACCAACGTTTGAAACGACTCTTGACATTAATATTATTTTCATTGTTGACATTTTCTGAGATTCCAACTGAAGAAGAGATCATTTTATTGTCAGGAGTTGGATACCAGTCTTCAGTTTTGAACATTGCGTTTACATCAAAGTCTTCACTCTTTTTGAGTTCTTTTTCTTTATCTTTAGAGTCTTTTTCGTTGTACTCAGAAGTCGATTGCTTTGTATTGTTTGGTTCGGGGTCTTTATTGCGAATATCTTTTGGTTTGTCTTCAATGTCTTTGTTATGAGATGAGTCTGGGTCATCATCGAAACCCTTCAATTCAATGGTGTCGTGTTTGCTGGTGGGTCCCTCTGTAAACCATTCGGGTTCGTTCTCTTCTTCATCTCTCGAATATCTATTATCTCTATATCTGTGGGACTCATATCTCGTGTTTCGATTGGAGTTGAGGTCGCGGTTGGGTCGGCGGTCATATCTACCACCTCTGCGATCATTAAAATCATCATTTCTGTTGTCCCTATTGTCGCGACTGTCTCTGCTCTCCCGATGTTCATAAGGTCTGTCATAGTTTCTATCGACCCATTCATTCGGTCGTTCCCTTTCTTTAGCAACTATTCTTCCTGAGCCAACTCTACGAGTATTAATGTTTGACCGGTTATGAGAGCTATCATTTGATTCGTCAATTTTGTTGCGTTCGCTGTAGTGGTCACGACTTCGCGAATCATTTGAAGCTCTACTGCTTCCGAAGCTATTAGAGGAGACGTGACAACCGGTCCCGAAACTACCCCTTTGAGGACTAAGAATTATATCACTCTCCTCTTCGATAACTCTATCCTTCAGATCATTGACTTTCTTATTGTAATTGTATTTAATTGAAGGATTGGGAGCCGACGAACGACTCGAAATCCATTTCTCCGGATTCCACAAACCATTGTGTGCACTGACACCCAAACAACATATTAATTCACATTTCAATCATTGGTTAACCATTTAATCACTTACTTATTGAACGTATTGTCCAAACATTTGGGTCTAATTCTAGCCGAAGACAACTTAGATATTTGTATCAATTGTTCCTTTGGATCAAACGTTTATTCAATTATTTATTGCGATAATTAGCAAAACTTATGCTTACCTTCGAATACTGATGTCTTGAGTCTGAAGCACAACATTTGTCTTCTTTTAAAGAGTCGTTTACTTCTGACTCATCCATTGTCTCACATTTGGTGGAAGTGATGTTCAGAGAATCGTTTGGATCTGTTTGCGAATTCGATGGACTTTCTTCGCGTTCACTCATTTCAAGACCTGAAAAGCATATAAAGTCATATAATAAGTGTCAAAATGAGAATCATTTGAATCATTGCCGACAAACCATTGTCTGACTGATTGTCTGTATTTTGAGGCACTTCATTGTCATTGACTTTTAAGTCATTGTTTGAATCCATTTCACAATTAAATAGAAAATTATTTCAAAAAACACTAAATTTGCGAAAAGTGTTAAACAAATTGAAATTTAAATATAAAAACTGAGTCTTTAAGTCGTATTTGTTTTGCGTTTTGAACTCAGATTTCAACCAAAAATACAATCAATTTCTGTTAAAAACAGTTTAATTATATAAATATATATAAAGTTATATCAATTAAAAATACAATCTTTCAATTGGTTTCGTTTAAATGTTTTTTTGATTGCAATTCAATTAAATTATTCGGTAATACTTGACATCAAATGAAACAAAATGTCAGCACTTTTTCAAATGAAGCCACAGTTCAGACGTCTATTGAATGCTCTCTAATGCATAGCAATAGACAGCAATAGAGCCACAAAACAACACATATTCCACACTTTGAGAGTGAGAGCAACACTCTATCGGATAGAGTCTATCCACACAAATACTCACTTCAATTATTTCACAACTCAGTTCAAACAACTTTTATAAGCCATTTAAGCTTGATCATATTCATCTTTTTTCAGCAAGCATCTTAATACTTTTCTGAGGTTATGTGTAGTGGGGGCAATGTTTTGCCAATTTTCAAGCCCATGCACAAATTGCAAAATCTAAACCCAGCCCATAAAAACATATTCAAAAATTTGTCTTTATTGAAAAATTGAACATAACTAGAGCTAATTAAGTCAAAAATAGGGCTGTTAAACATGGAAAATCAACTTAAAGTCAGTTTGAGCTTTGTGCCAATTTTTCCTAGGTAATATAAAATAAAATAGGAGACCAAAGCCCCCAACTTGTTGTTGAATCAAATTTAGATATATTTAGTTTAGCTCTCAATTATTGTAAATTCAACTCAAGTTCAGTTTCGGCGCTATTTTTAAGAAAGTATGTTGAAGTTTGGTAAAACTCAAGAAAGTTTCCAAAAAATTCGAACTTAAGGGTACAGATTCAACTCTATATACCCTAAAGTCCCATCGATAACCCGCCCCCTTCAAAATATAGTTATTTTATAAAATATTTAATATTTTTATATATAAATTGCACCTTGTAGATAACCCGAAGATGGCATTTCTACTACAAATCCATTAACTTTATTAAATAACCCGGGTAATCAATGGGACTTTATGGTAATATTCTCTCTAAATATCCCATATTTTTACTAATATTGATAATTAATCCAGGTGGGAGATAATTTTTCCAAAAAATTTGCCGCCTCGCTTCGCTGGGCAAAAACTTCGCGTTTGCAGCGCGCTTGTGGGGCTGATGGGTCAGATTTGCCTCTAAATTGGCCAAAAAATTTGCATTTGCATTGTTGTATTCTATCTCTGATTATTAAATCTAGGTTTAATGTATTCTCTACATAGTAACTACCCATGCCAAGTCGAGACTCGTCTATCATTGGTATAGTTTAACATCAGGGATGCTCAAGGGGAGGGGTTAAACCTCTTACTCCCTCCTAGAGTCGAAAATTTTGGCTTTACCACCTCTAGAATTTTGAAAATTTTAACATTACAGGTATACCTTCTCCTCATGATTAGAACATATCCTTGAATTAAGAAAATCAAATAAATTTTGGCCATAAATGTATCTATTGGTAGTATCTACCATATCATATCTCCCCGAACTTATGCAAATACATCTTGGAAGAAATCAGAGTAGTAGCTTGAAAATTTTATAAATATTTTGAAAGTCTTGAATAAAGATAATATCTAAACAGTGAAAGATTTTAAAAATAATTGCATGGGATAAATAAAAGTAAATGTTTAAGTATCTACTTTTTAAGTGAATTTGGCGATTTTTATGAAACCATTTTATTTTACAGAGTCCACAATTGAGCGCAATTAGAATTAAGGGCCGAATTAGCGAAACCCAAATATTAATACAGTCATTCATCATTCGTATGAAGTGACCAAAAACCGAAGATTTACTTCATATGAAAGATAATTCATACGAATGA
>JAQGCS010000929.1:0-16838 GCA_034702105.1 Fuscozetes fuscipes
GTGAAACGGCAATTTTTGATGGACATTTCATTTGGATGTAAATGTAGTGGGAATTAGGTTTGATCCGAACTTGTTTAGTTAACTATCTTTCAATGTCAGGGTAAAAAACAAAATAACGAACTTTCTCCTGTTCAATTCTTATTTCAAACACCTATGGATCACCACCCTGTATCATCTCGAACCTTCCATACATGTATGTTTGGTAATTCATAACAGTCTTTCAATTGTCGTTTATGCCTTAAATATTCGTTTATAGCAACTTATATATAAAATTTGACAAAAGAGTTCTCAGGTCATGATTCGGACAAATACTAATTCTGGGGGCAATTTATCGGTGAATACGTTTGCCAAAAAGTCAAAATGATTATATTTCAATGATATAATTATTATTAATATCAGTGATCTAGCTACATAATGACCCTGTCATTTTAGGATTATTCTCTATTTATATTTGAAATGTGTATGAATCGTGAAAAATGAAAAGATAAGAATTTGTGTGATTCTAATCTCCAAAATCGTAAAAATAAAATTCTGTTCAATCGTTTGCTTCAATAGCGACGAGTATTTAATGAGGACTTTGTTTTGAAACACATCTTCTCTTCACTAAAGACTCTAAACTTAACAATAAATGTCTTCTTCAGAGTAGTGCTGAGCACAGAAAATATTTCTCATTTTTTTCCAAAGTCGACAAAATGAGTGCACGAGATCTGCATTCCTGTCGAGATTTTTGCAAAATAGCTAACAGTTTGTTGTATATATCAAAACCTAAACAATAATTCAAACGACAAAATGTTTAAACGGCTTTGAGATAACAGAATAAGATATATGGCATCTAATACTTAGTCAAAGGACATGGACTCTATATTTAGACAAATCATACTTAAGTAGAATTAGTTATTGAGAACAATATGATTGAAATTCAATTAAACTAAGTCTACAATGTTTTAATGAAAATACCGACAAAATCTAATTTGTTTATAGAAATTAATTTTATTCGAAAACATTTCAAATGAGATAAGAATCTGAAAAATGAGAGAAAATTAAAAGTTAGGAAAAATGTTTTCATTTGTTGTTTGGTGAGAATATTGTTCATTAGTACTATTAAGTCAATGGAAGCCTTTTAGAAGATAGAACTGGTATTTAGTGAGTAATTCAAACAATCTTTCTCTTTCATACATTTATCTTTTCTATTCTTTCTTTTCTTTTGATTGTCTCAGTTGCTCTTCAATTACATTTCAGTTACAATGTATAGCCTAGTGGTGCCTATCCCTGTCCACCCCCTTCATAGCTGTCTTTCGTCTCTAATACTGTAATCCTATGTCAGGCATTATATGAGAGTTTGTGGTAATAAAAACAAAAGAATTTTTCAGTTACGGCACAAAATATTTAAGTTACGCAACAAACCATTCTTCAGGAGAGGAGAGCACAGCATATGAGGCACTGCAATACTCTTTTCGAGCTCATACTTTACGCTTGTTATTCAAAAGGCGCAAAGTTTGCATTTTGTGCATATAGTAGAGCACAAGTCATCTCGTGCTCGACTCTGGTATTCCTCTTGAGTTAAGAATAAGGGAGAGAATGTGAGAGAAAGTACAAAATGAAAGCTCAGCGCTCTGTCTATAACTTAATTTAGTGATACATTTCTTGACAGACAAAACTGTAAGAGAATTAGATGAGTGTATAAGAAGTGAAAGACATCGCGAATAGAATGAGTGATGGCTAAGCATTGACTCCAATATACAGATCTGTAATAAAAAGCAAACAATAATTCATATATGAGTTTAATATATGTCTACCATTACTCAAATAAATAAATTTTTTGGGCCAGAGTTAATTAAATATATCATTGCCCTGAGCTCCTCATTGTATAGTATATGCTGTGCACTCAACTGAATGTCTTTTACTGTAGAGTTGATGTAATATAACAGAATATAAATGCATTGAACGGTATCTAGTAATAGATGTTATATAACAATATTGTTTTATATGAAGACTTATTGAAAGGCGAAACGCATTTTCCGTAATATTAGGGATGCAGTCGACAAACACTACACAACACTAGTGTTGGATATGACATAAGCAGAGCTGTACTCACCCTTCGCATCGATCGCTGCATCAATGGTAGAACAGTTGGGCGGAGTCTTTCCCAAGAATAGACCACTCCTTCAATGCATAAGATGTGTTTGAGTTCGTTATTTCATCACTGTCTTGACACCGAAGCCATCGAAGAGCAGAGGAGCGACAGTTTAGGCCAAACAGCGTCTATTAGGTACCAGTCATGAGCTGCTCGCAAGTGATGTACCAGCCTTATTCGAGTTATTTCCCGTATCCGCAACGGCCGTCGGCCACCGGCCACCAGTCGTCCACCGCATCCCTTTTCGGTGCTAACAGCTTCTCGCCTATGGACACATCCAACAGAAGTGGTCTGGTCTTCAGTGAAAGCAGTTCTTCGGTGACGGGGTTAGGCAACGCCAGTAATGCCAACTCTCTGACGAGTGGAGTGTCGTCGAGAAAATTAGTCGATTCGTCGCCACCGCCGTCACAGTCATCCACAACAAACCCAAGAATTAAAGACAACTCATCTCCTAAAGAGTCGGTATCGGCCATCAGATCAGCTGCTGGTGAAAGGAGATCGTCATCTTCAAGCGGGACAGTTGGTTCGCAGTCAGCCGCAGGCACTTTGAGTGACAGTGCAGCCGATGCTCACTATATATCCGCTAATTGTGTTGTTTTTACTTATTTTTCTGGTGATTCTTCATCTGTCGTCGACCAGCACTTCAGTAGAGCTCTAAGCCAACAGACATACAACTCATCTGATAAGTCATCGAAAGGTAGGCAACGGTTAACATATGATAACATTTTCTGTATTTTGTATTCTTACGGATGAATAACAAAGTTTTAGGCAAAATATTTTGCATTTGTTGTCGTCTTTTGCTTCGCTCTCATCATATGATAAGACGTTTACGACAGACATAACATATTTGCCAATCATTTAATAGTAGTTTTTTGTTCAAATATTTTTTGTTTGCCAACAGAATTAAATTATTTGTCAATCAGTTTTTCATCAGTTTTCGAGTGCCTAAACATTTTCCTCAAATATTCCACATTTTATATAAGTCTCAAATTTTGGCAAACTATCTGATGACGAAAATAAATAAGATTTTTGCCATTTATTATATGCTTATTGTCTCAATTGGTTTGCTTCAAGTCTTAATTGCAATCATTTTAAGACATTCTCATAATTATCCCTATTATTGATATAATGAATGAATTGATATAAACGGAAAGATAGCGATTCACTAATTTTTTAATGATGTATGTTGTTGTTGTGATGGTGTGATTGTTAGGGCTGAGCCTATTATGGATTGTTGCCTATCACCCATATAAGAGCATCTGATCCCCAGCACTCACTGTTAGCTCTCTATCTGATTGCAACAGAATATTCTTATGGCTCATCAAATCGCTCTCAAGACGGAAGTCTGAGGTCTAATATTCAGCGACCCATACAATACCCAGTGATGGTGCTCTCACTCTTGCCTTCTTAGCCAAACAGCACTTATATGCACAGACAACACATAAATAGAACGACATTCGAATAAGTAGTCTCTCTCTCTCTCTCTCTCTCTCTCTCTCTCTCTCTCTTTCTCTCTCTCTCTTCAGGCGTTTGGCTCTTGTTTAGTTAAAAACCAAGATTTAGTTCACATTGGGATACATTGAGATCTATAGAGTCATTATTAGCGTATTGTATGACATATCACTTCATATAATACTCGTCTGTCTGAAGGAGGAGGACATCAGTGAACACATGTGGAGAAATGGGCGCACATTTACTTATTTGAAAGTTCCATTAGGAGAGCATGTAAAATGACCACAGTTTACAATCATTTGGACAAGACTTGTGATGATTCTCACTAAGACTGTGCTCTCAGAGAGAAAGTGAGCGCCTCTTAAAAGAAGGCCATAAATAATTAAGAGCCAAAACAGGATATGTCGCTCTATTTGGGAAACTTTTCACTAAATTGACATAAACTCAGTTCAAGTGACTATTGATAGAGAAACGGATTGAGTGAAACGTTATATTTCTTTCTCTGATCACTCATTTGGTTCACCCTTTCCCTAAAGTTGACAATTTAATTGATTTTTTTATGTTTCGGACCTAAAATTATATCAAAAAAAGTGTGCGAACTCTACCGGAAAGCCATATGAAACATATGACTCCCAATATGTGTTTGCATTCACAATGTGAAGAAAACAAGATTTGATTAAAGCCTGTTCTCTCTGTCCTCTCTTTCCTCTATTAAAGAATTAGATTTAAAAATAGACTTTTAGTATCCGTTTGAGTGGAAAACAAATTTTTCATTGAATTAATTTTCAATTTCTATTCGTTTCACTCGAATATAAGTGAATTGACTTCAAATGAGACGTCAGAATAGAAAATATTTTCACATTTAGTCTGATTATGAAAAACATTTCCAATTTAATTGATTTATTTATTGGTATTTTTAGTTGAATTTCAAAATAAAACTCATTTGAAAAATGGTCGACCGATGACAGACAGACATCTGTTCGGAGAGATTTTAGTTTTATTTTTGAAATCACCTATTTTTCTAATGTTTCAACTTTGAAAAAATCCGTTTTCCGATAGCCTCTGGTCGTAAAAAAGCGCTTTTTATGGCCGACTCTCACATAATATATTTTGAAACCGACTTTTGAAGAGTGAATTTTCGATTCAAACTTTAAATTTAAGGTTAAATTAATAAATGTTTTGAGTGAAAGAAATAAATTGGAAGTGGAAGAATAAATACTTTGAGATCAGTTAAGATTATTGATTATCTAATTTCTCTCTTCTACCGGATATTTCGTGCCGTAAAGTATGAGAAAAATGCAATTTTAAACTCTATTTAATGTTTTGACACTTAAGGAATCATTTGATACGTCAATGATTTGGGGAATTTCTCAGCCGATATGCTCAGTCACAACGGGTTATGTGGCTTACACTCAAATTCTTTCACCAAATACCACAGACATTTTCTATCGATTCATTTGTACTAGTGCACATTTTTTCATTCAACACTACTCTGTCTCTTTACAAGTGTGAGAAATGTAAAGCCCTTTGTTTATTCGCAATAAAAAATTATCATCAGAGTATATTAATTTATCCCATGTTTAAGTCATTTCTTACTCAACTGATTCATTGACTTTTGATTCCTTAAGATTTGTTGATAGTTTGTAAGAACACCCTTGCTCATTCATATTCGCCTTGAAGGGAATGTGTAAAATAGAAAGAATTCAGTTAAGCATCCTTATTTTGAAAGCAAAAGGTATCATCTCATTTAGTGATCATTAGGAATGCTGTAAATTGTAATCTTTTTATGTACTACTCATTGATAGACAGCACCGTTTATGCTGTTTATCATTCGAGACACCGACTATTCGACGAAGAAATTCTGTTAATCTAATATTTATTTATTTATTAACTCGAAAAGTATATAACAATAAATTATTTTTCTAAACGATTAGTTCAACACTTGATTTATGGCTCGATTTTTGTGCCCTTCTATCAAATGCAGTGTTTATTAACTTTTTTTTATCTTTCGGCAAATGGTGCCTTTCTTTAAATAATGTTAACAAATTTTTCTCCACTGTTGTCACATATATTTAATAGACAAGAATATAAATGACACTAAAAAATATTAATATCAAAATTCTTGACTCATCGAAAAAATTCTTGGATTTTTCTCTTTTGTTGTGATCATTATATACGAAAATATTTGTCCAAAGATTTTTTGCATCTCTTTTAACTAATATATTATTTGTTATTATTGAAAATGTAGTCCAAAGGCATTTCATGAAAGTTAAGGCACTCTTAAGGGTCTCATAATTAGCGATAAGAAAGAGAGCGACAGAAGAACCGATGCTCTCCTTTAAGAACAAAGCGTTTAATTGCGATCCAAACGATAAGACATTTTAAGATCTCTTATACTTAAATAGCAAAACACCATTATATCAATCGTTAAACCATTTTATTCTTCTTTTAAACCATTTTAAATAATTTGAATTCTTTATTAGTTTTGAATCATTCAATCAATACAAGTACACAATTGACGATCAGTTCAAATTTTTGGACAAAAGTAATTAGATTATCACTTTTTAGATAATATTTTAGATAAATATTTCCATTCAAATAATAATTATGTTAATATGGTTTCAGAATATTCTAAATTTTATTCAAATTTATGTGATTTTTGTCTAAATTATTCTAATATTCAAAATATTTGATCGCTATTTGGGTTGAAAATGATTTTTCGTATAAAGAATTTCTTTGAAGTTTAGTTTACAGATAAATATACTCTTGAATTGAATGACATCTGAAATATTTATTCTAAAAATATTTGCTTTCGAGTAAAGCGAATTCAATACTCATTACTCTTTGCATTAAATGAAGAAAAATATATTTAATTCATTTGAGAGACCGAATAGATTATGAAATACTATAGAATTTACGATCCAATGATAACAACAAATAGTTTCAATCGATATTTAATTATCTATTAATTAAGAGCCAAGAAATACATTCAGTATTTAACGTATGAGAAAAACTGATCATTACTTAACTGATTGAATGTCACATAACTATCAAAATATTTACTGTTTATTCAATACTGGAATTCCTTTTGACACACATTTCGCAAAATATTTGATTTAATAATTTTATTACTTTTCCATAAATTTTCAAATAAGTTGATTGAATGAAAAGTTCGACTTTTATTCAAAGATAAGGTTCTAGTAATTTAATACTTTGGCTTCAATTCTACTTGAATGTTAATTATAGACATCAAGTTAATCAAGATTAAATAGAAAAACACTAATGAAGGTTATTAAATATACACTTAAATAAGATTGCTAGAATTGTGCTGACGCAAGTAAGAGCAATAACTTCACGGTACTTTTTGAATTATACTCTCCAACCTCATTGATTGCATTACACGGTGCATGTAATTTCCCTTGATGATCAATTCCCTAAAAAGTCAGATGTTTTTTGAACCTATGTTAAGATTTGAATGAAAAATGTGGCTGGGTAACTCAATTCGTTAAGAGTCAAATGTTATATTCAAGTCATTGGGAAAGTGGTGTAAATCAAATGTAAGCCCATCATACTACCATCTTGTAACATATTAGGCCTTGAACATCTTGTACTAAAAACTTGTTATTATCGGAAATCTTGGGTATTCCAGCACTCAATTGTCGGCTTTAATTATGTAAGACTTAAGAGTTTAAAACTCATCTGTAATTCGATTCGCGAACACATTTGGCATTTGAAAAGAGGAGAAAATATAGTGAAAAGTCAAGTCTTTGAGTGGAGTCTGTCTTTCGACTCAATTTAATGATCCGTGTCTTGTAATCAGCGCTCAAAGCATACAAAAACAATAACATGTTTTTCATCTTATATTTACTAAAAGTCTTCAACTTTTGCTACTAATTATCCAATTTCTCGAAAAAAAGAACAAAAACTGATTTATGCTATCATTTTGATCGAGCGTTTAATTTAAATTTTTCAAACAAATTTAAAATAAGTATTGAATAACTGTTTGGCGATATGAGAGACAAATCATTTAAATAAATATTTTGAAAATTCTGTTTCCAAAAAGATTTTCAGTGAAAACATACAAATTATTATCTCAATGGATACGCAAATCAAGCGCTTAAAAAGAGTAGCATTTTTTGGCTCAAAAAAAGCATTATTTATCAAATACTTGATTTTGAAATGAATAAGGAAAGTATGCGTTCAGTTTATGATAGGATGAGGAGAATGTCAATAATTCATTGTAAGAACAAAATTGTTTTTCTCATAATTCAATGGAATTTTGTGCAAAGTTTGAGCATTTTTTGGCTGCCATTAGTTTATTAGCAGTAGTTTTGTAGTCAAAACAATGCCATTAAAAGTCCACAAAAATGTATGCATTCGACGACTTCAGCAAAATTCAAATCAAGTTTTGCTCTTTTGCTGACAATATTTCAATTATTGAAGGATTGAATCATTTTGTTTTGTCGTTTGCCTATTAGATTCAACTGTGCCGATGTCTCAGCGCAGTTTTCCGCCATCCTTCTGGAACATAAATCATCAGCCTGTGCTGACGGCACCGGCACATCACCATTCGATTCATGGATCGTCGTCTTCATCATCAGGACTTTGTTTACCAACTCCGGGCAGTTCATCGGCCTCTCAGGTGCATGAGTTATACGCCAGTGCTGCCGACGCATACCATCACAGTGGTGCTATACATCCAGCAACTTTACACCATCAGAATGACCCCTGGCATTACACACTATCCGCATCAGCCGCTGCCAACCCATACAGCGCCCACCACCACCATCATCACAGGGCAGCCGCCTCTGCCATACATGACTTAAGTAGTTATTCGAGTGCCAGCAATAGATTTAACGCACAGTACAGTTCACTGTTACTACAACCAGCGTCTATGCGGTCAACCCGTTTGACACCAGTGTCGGCCACTTGCACTGGCTTTGAAAAGTCAGCGCCTGATATGAGTTGGCCGACATCGGCCCGCTATCATCACGAGGCAACCATGAACTTTGCCGGTCATCACTCGATGGATCCGAGCAATTATAGTGCGAGTGCTGCATATGGGGCGGCAATGAGTGCTGCCATGTCTGGTATGCGTTATAATCAACTCTCATATTCGTAGACAATAGTAATGAAAATATTTGGATGTTTTCGATATAATAATAATTTAATTATCGAATAGAATATTCTGTAGATATTATTCTCGAAAAATGTAATTATTTTCGTATTCTTTTGGATTCTTCCACTTCCATATCCACTGAATCGAACCATCAATAGATCAGAACAACATTTACGACTTATACAAACTATCGGCCACACAATGCATGAGATCTTCCTACAGATGACTGCGTCAACCAAACCATCAAAAACCGATCCGAACCGTCGTTTTTATAGAGAAAGAGATCCAAAAAATATTATTAAATACATTATGTATTGTGTGTTTCTTTACTCTCCCTGAGCGCTATGTGTGAGTATTAGCAGCACATATTGCATATTTATATAACCCTAATATGTATTGGTGATGGTTGGGGCAGTTTATAAGATATTGATTGCATGTTATATAACAGCACATACCCTAACAATAATTGTTTAGCACAAGAATAACCTCAATATATAGGTCTGAAATGTGTAACTGAGTCTATATTATACACTCAACAGACAAAGTCAAAGCACACACACATCTTCCTATGCTATATCGGAGTGTGTGTTGTGCTCTACCAGAGCTGACACGCGCAATATCTGACTCCTTGGAATGTTTTCCAAGTCATGTTCGAAGTCGATCCCAATGGGATCGGATTCAATAAACAGATACACTATTTAGTGGAACCGCCATCGCTTACCACTTGAATGTCTATCGTTTTATTGTTCGTCACTTTTATTTAACTATTGATTAACTTATTTTAATTGAGAGTCAGGTAAACTCCATTCGCATTACATCCCTTTCCAATCAATACAGTGTGTCAAATGTAGACTAAATTTAGTGCCACTCTTTCAAACGATATTTCTCATTCTCACTTTAAGTAGAAATGCAAGATGAATTTTGTTGTCCAAAGAGCCTCAACAGACATCTAACATCTCGTTTCCTCTCTCTCTCTCTCTCTCTCTCTCTCTCTCTCTCTCTCTCTCTCTCTCTCTCTCTCTCTCCCTCCATACTCTTGGAGCTCTGAAAACAACTGTTCTCTCCAGTAGTGAGGTGTGACACCAGTCGTTAATTTTAAAGCTTTTTACTGCACTGTATTCTTTTTGACGACCATTCTTTGTGATCATCTCATACAACATACAATAGAACAATACTAATTCTGTCTATGTTCTAGCAAGGCATTTTATATTAAACATCAAAGAAGTGAAATAAATAGAGTATTAGAAGTTCTCAATGCTTTCATATGTATTATCGTTCAAAACAGAAAACTATTTCATTGATAGAAAAATAGTCAAAAAGAAAAGTCGGTATTTGAAGGGAGACTCAAATTATTGATCTGATTGTCCAATAAATGCAGTATTTGACCGAATAAATGGTTTTCAATTCCATGCCTTCTCTGCTTAGTTGGCATTTGAATTGTGAGAACGACTTCACATTTTTTTCTATCTCTTTCTCTCTTTGAGTTTCTCTCGGCTTTTGAGTATAGCGTATGTCTAGTATTGAAATTTGTTTCGCTATTTGGCAGTCAGTCATTGAGAGCACTATTATTGCTATTACTTCTACTCAACGACTGATGCCATCAAAAGCCACTCTTTTTTGTTATTCACAGTTATGTTATTGCGATATAAGAGTTGATGCCTTTCCTCCCGACTACGAGTATGAGTAGGACTCGCGTCGACAATAAAATAATAGTGAAAGCGATTGTCATTCGGTTTAATAACACTTTGAAAGTTAATATAAATGGGATTATTCTGTTTAAGCACTTTATATACCGTTTGCACAAAACTCTTATTCCTCTTTCAGTAATGATTATGGCTTTTAATCGCATCAAATGTTTTCACTCTTTTGTCGACGCGATTTCCGAAACTAATTTTCGGATCTAATTTCCAAACTTATTCTCAACAAATTTTCTACTGGTTTTCAATTAAACCATTAATTCCTTTCACTTGAGATCAATATAATTAAAAAATTTAATATATGGCTCACGAGTTGCGGGCATTTTAAGTGACTTTTCACTGATCGATATCACACTAAAGTTGACAATTTCCAGATTAAAATCAGATGACTTATTCCACAATTTAGAAAAATAAGCGAGCATTCCATGATAGCCATATCAAATAATTTACCCCTCCTTTAACATTGGAATAAAAATAAAGAATTCTTAAGGCCTCTCAAATTTTGCTAGATTAATTCCTGCATAAGCTTAGGATAAGAGCAAATGACAGCTCTACCTGAGATTCCTGCAGAAATATTCGAACAGTTATGTTAACGATAAGCATACTTAGGATTTATTTGGCATTTTTCAAATCACAGGGTGTATTTGGTTAGACCCCCTCTGATCGTCGCTATTTAATAAATTGCTCACTCAATGAGCCAATATTGAATCCACATTTTAACTGGTCTAGTACCATTTATAATTTAATAATGTATTATAAGATAACGATTACCCAGCATTATTGTAAAGAATGTAGTAATACTGCTTTCTCTTTGATTTGCATAAATTAGTCAAAATATTTCAAATTAATTTAAATAAATCTCAAAAGAATTCAATGAATATTTTATAAGAGTTGGGATTTTTGATCGCTATTAGAATAGAGTTCGACCAAAACATTAACCAATTTCTCACAAAAATCTTAATAAACTGCCAGAATAGAGGAGAGGCTTTACTTCTAACACATTTATTGCTGGATGATTGTGACCAATGATAACAGAACTACAGATGAAAAATAAAAGCGAAACATGAAATAGTGTCTGTCAAGTGATGAAAGATAAGGCATGAAAAGAGACAAAAACTAAAATTAATGATTAAATTGCTATCAAATTAAATAATTAACTAAAAATTTGATTTTAATTTTTTTGCCTCTGATTTAGGTCTAGAAAATCCAGTGCAAGACTCGAGTAAAGATCTTTACTGGTTTTGAACATAACATTAATCATCAAAAACAGTCGCAAACAGCAAAATATATCTTCAATTCTTGAGCTCGAGATCGGATGCGATGGTTATTATTCTTCGAGAGCTTAAAACTTCGATAAAAATCAAAGACCGAGAAAATCATTTTTAATGGATATAAATTGGACGGCAATAAGATATGGTATGCGATTTGCGCTCTTCACAGTCCATCCAACTAACGACTAGCGGAGTGCACCGGCACAGCATAGACAGCCTCATGTGATTAATGCCAGAATCGAAGGCATACAGTTCTCTGCATAGAGACAGTGAGTCAAACAAAAACAGCAAAAAGTCGACACTTTCTCCAAATGGCAATAAGTTTGCAAAAATACAAAATAAGCTGAAATCGAGTCAAACAAACAAAATGTAAATAAAAGACAACAAAATTAATGCATCAAAAAAGTCTCGAGTTTTGAGATTCTCGCTCTCAAAATGAAATACACATTAATTATGGCGTGACTTAAGACTGAAATAAACTTAGAAATACTTATCATTTATTTTCTATTTCTATGTTATTCAACAAACTGTGCCATTATTTTCTTCATTCATTCAATTATACCATTAATTTGATTCAAAATTAGACAAACTTTTAAATGAAAGGAAACTCAAATTTATATTCAGCCCTCAAATAGAGAAGCAATCAGTGAATATACAGAATAGCTTTAAGATCGCTCACACCCTCACTATCGCCATGTCTTCTAAACCCTGGAATTCCAGTGCGTTGCCATTGAAACGGAACTGTATTTTGGATTATTCTGAGTGGAAACGAGCAAAAAAATACGGTTTGTTTTCTACCGAAATACAATACATCCCTCGAAATCACTAACACATAATCATAGAATCAAGAAATGGCTCTATATGTGTGCTTGATCTTGTAAAACATTAGCTACAAATTATTGTGAGCACAAAATTTTATTGAAATTCAGAAAATTTGGGCTAAATTTTGCTGAACTCAGTTTTTAGGAGGAATTCCTGAGATTTTAGGCATACGAAAGATGTGTCGATGATTTGACGACCATTTAATCTGTTAACACTTAACAATCTCAATTTAATCACTTTCCAACACAAGTCAACTAAATTACTTCAATTTTCAACCCAATTGATAATAATTGAATCAAGTGCATTCATTGATGTCAATCAAACCTTAATTCTATTGTATCTCTTATTTGCAAACATTTTGATTCATTCAAAGCCATGATTCAAAATTGTTAGCCATGTCTATAAAATTCTGAGAAAGTAGCTTACATTAGGAAGGTGAACTCATAATGCTATGAATAAAAAGGACATTATTGCAAATAATTCAATAAATCTCAAAAAGCACACTTGCATCAGGTCAGTTTAGAGAGCATACAGATATACATAACATTGTAGCAATGCAATAATAATATTAAGTCCAATTGATTACATAAAAAATAAAAATCGAATTAATTGACTAATAATTATAATTAATAAGAACTTTTGAATCGTAAGACAAACAAATAATAAATAATTGAATTTTACTCAGAGCTGATTTTGAGTTGTGCTGAGCGTATCTCATGTTATACTCGTCTATTGATTAAGTGTTTTGTTCATTATTTAGCAAAAGATTTGAGTTACAAATACTTCACAAATCATTCAAATCGAAAATATGTGTGAATTGTATGAAACATTTTTCATTCATTGTAATCAATAATCAAAACTAATAGAAATGTAAATTTAATTTGTTTTGTTACGTAATAACGTTTTAATTTAAATCTAATCTATCAAATAACATGATCATTCATTTTGCAAAATATTTATATGTGAATTGTAAATAAAAATTTATTTATTGTAAAAAAATGTTGAAACTCATCCTAAATAACATTTCTATCAATTTTTTCAAGTTATTCGCACAAAGATTTACCTACAAATTGAACTTAAATGAAATCGAGTCTGTTTTCATCTAGGATTTTAAGCATTGAACTTCGAGCGATAAAAATAGGAGCAATTGTGTTGAAACTTTGACAAAATCAATTGCATTGAATGTCGAGTAAAAATTTTAAAAGTCTAAACATTAAAGTAAAGTATTGCAAAGCGTAGAAAATTGAGAGAAATATCAAATGAAATAAATGAAAACATATAATACATATCATAAATTAGAGACAGAATTGGAGACCAGAATATGATTAATAATTTTTATAATTGAATTAATAGTTTTTATACAAAAGATGTGCAAAAATGAGAGAAAAGATATCCCTAATGTAAAACATCTGTTTCTAGGTTTAAATAATGGTGAATTCATTAAATAGTTTGCTTGGTTACAATGAATTGAGCGTAAAAATGAATGAATGAATTAAAGCGATGCAAGCAATGGATGGATAGGCCATACATTAGGCCATAGGAATAGCATCGAAACTAATGCAATACATATGAAAATGATTGTGCGATTATTGTGATTAGTGCACGTGTGCGCTGTCTCTCTTCTCCAATACCAGTGCCGTCAACAGTGGATATACTGGCAAATAGTCGGTTCAATATTACATCTGAATTATTATACGGTTCTCTTGTCTCTCACTCATCGCTCTCTTCATGAAAATATTTGCTAATATTAGAGCGAAGTTCGTCACAACACGTGCGCCTTAACGCTATAATTGTATTGTATAAGAACTCTACCCCTCCGCAACCGGGTCTCCTCTACCAAAACTACTGCAACTCCCCTTTTCAATAACAATTCGGAGGCCAAGCAATTGATGCAATAATTTTCTGGACAATCGATTTTGTTGTGTTCACTGATCGACGGATAATCTCAATAATATCGTGTTTTTACTTTTCATAATACTCTCCCTCATCCACCACTCTTTCCGATGGCTGTGCGCTCACTGTGTATAATCATATTGGAGTCACACTCACTCTCTAAACGCCCTTAATTTCTATTCATGAGATGCGTTCTCGACGAAGAGGTGACCCACTTTTCAGTCACTCCAAACCCAATCGCATCTCTTTATGCACTCTTAGAAACATCAAAATCAAAGATTCAAACTTATAATCATTTTTAAAAATATTTAATATTAAGGAACGTAAACCTCTTTTTTATTCTGGATAATTCAATGTTTCAATAAATAATAACTGAAGTAGCATTGCTAACTTTAAGTAAAATCATTTAGTTGTGAATTGGTCACCCTAGTTTATACTATAACCGAGAAATGATCGGAGAAATTATGCGAAAAATATAATTAATCACTTAATTCATATGAGCTATGATTCGGACTCTGAAGCAAACACTTATGAGTTGTATTGAGTCCAAAGTTTAGAAAAAGGATTTCACTGTAAATATCATTATTTTTGAGCGACAATTAATTTAATGAAAATAATTTTTCTCTTTTCTGGTCTACTCTTCTCTCGGATCGCAATTTTGTTAATTTATTACTCTTTTCCTCTTTTTGGCAAATATTTTGTGTGACATTCAGTTTGTATTTACTCTAATATAATGAAAGAATATTATGACTCAAATAAATAGTGAATTTTCACACAATATTGGCGTCTATTCATTGAAGCTTTTCTTCACATTAAACGCTGATATCATTTGATAACTCAAATGGTTTAATAAATTTAAACGATTATTACAATAATAACTATTAAGACCAGGAAATAAATAGTTTTATTCAATGGAAATATCAAATATTTTTCATTTAAAGAAAGCATTTCTTATAAAAAGTCATAAAATTTAAACCAAAACAACAAAAAGAGAACAAAAATCTATAATATTATTGAATATTAGAATCATATTTAAAGTTAAACGAAGAAAAGAAAATAAATCCAAGGATTCGGCAAATATTAAAAGAGACTCGTCTTTGGCGGACAGCAGATACCAATCAGTAAATATTTCTTATTTGATGACAACACCATAAAAACAAGTGAAACAAAATTAATCCTTGAAGTGGAAGACTATATCAAAGAAAAATCGCCGATAAATTAGTAGAAAATTAAATACAAAAGTATTACTTCAGGAAAAAAAGCAAAAATACTCTTAAGAATAATCATAATAAAATAACCATTTTTATCTTATTAACAGATTAGGGATCACCAAGATTTCTACTTGAAAGCTTTTCGATATTTGTGATCAATATTGATGCAGAACAATATTTACAAAACTCAGTGATTAATCATGGAATCATCAATGACATCATTTGTAGATATAACTTACAACTTATTTGTTTGCATTAAATTCATCTAGTAACTTTAAATTCTCAATAACATTGGTAAGCGATAGAAAATGTGTAAGTACTTTATTAATTTAGAGCAGATGCAGATGGTGAGAAGGCTTTGGGCAAAAATTCAAGTAGTTGCATGAGATAACTAAATAGACCTGATAAACTAAAAAGCAGAACATTTGGCGAAAACTGAATTCTAAACACTTAATGAGAGCCAAGTTTTTTGGGAAGAATTGTTAAAATCTTGGGCTTTATATATATGAGGATGTCTTCAAATCAGTTCATCTCTGACTTGAGATCAGATGTTGAAATTGTCTGCCATTTGGCCGTTAAAGATAAGCTGCATTTGGAGAGATTGGATGTGCTTGCTGCTAAATGCGATATCATTACAGATTAAGAATATTTAGTTTCTGTGATCATATAAATAGTGAGCGAAGAGAAGGTTTGTATTTAAGAATCGCATAATTGGCTTAAAAGTCGACTTAATTTTTTACAAAACGACTCATTATTACTACGATTTGGATATAAATAAATTTGAATTTTTGTTTGAGAGAAGACTTGTCGGCAGTTTTCAGTCGCTTCGGAACTGCTGTTATTGTTGTTGTTTACGGATTAAGATCTGCATAACTGATCATAAGAGCACCGGTAGAATAGAAGCCAAGAGCGGTGAACATGCAATGCAAAGGGGAACCACTTAGCTCTCATGTCAAAAGTCGACTCATCTCTAAGTTTGTTTCATTTTCTTCGACTATAGCTTACAAACAGAGGGACTGATCGCATGAAATAGTGTGCCGACAGTCAAAAGTGACAGTTTGTGTGCCCTCTCAAGCGCTCAATATTTTATTAGAAATATTTTGTTCACTGTTTAGGCGACCGACCAATTAGACCATCAGAGCCATACACAGAGCCATACACCCGATTCTATCGCTAATAATATTATAACCGCAGGAAATATTGATAATAAATTCTACCCTATTTTGGTGGACAGCCGTC
>JAQGCS010000930.1:0-16834 GCA_034702105.1 Fuscozetes fuscipes
CTTTGTTTTTGAATTTTGAATTCAATCTGATCATGCTCAAATTGCTTTGAATATAATATGTTGAAATATTGCGATCGCTGCCTAAGCCTGGTTTACTCAATTGTTTTCCAATCCAATGAAAACGCCAAGAATAAATTAATTAGTTCTCTATTAATTATTTCAAAACAGAATTGAGTTCTGTTTAATTCTGTTCGTGGAAACTAACTGCTCAGCAATGGCTGTATTCAAGAAAATGGTCATAACTTTTGTAATAATAGTCTGTTTACTGATAAGTGTTTCAAAAATTTTTAATTCAGTCACTAATTACTGGAGTTTTATGTACAAAGTGGACACCATATATGCTAAACCAATTGTCGCTAATTTGCCCTGGATCACATTTTGTGGACCAAAAGCATATTTAGTTAACGATGAATATTATTTGGAAAATTTTGGACATCAGGTGGAAAGACCTATCAGTGACCAAGAATATCGAATAATTTCAGAAGTGTTGAGGAATACCTCAGTGGACCCGTTCCATGATATAGATAATGTAGATTTCATGTTATTGAGAAAAATGATCTATTTTGTACCAAAGACAAGCGGATATGACCAAAGAGACACCAATATACGATTTTTAATCAACTCCCTCTTCCTTTGTTTTACAATACAGCAAGATAATACGCGTGAAGATCAACCTCTTGCAAAGTCAATTCAGCTTGATTTAAAAATGCCACAGGTCATAGCTTTTATTCATACATATGATGAATATCTTTTTGATTTAGACAAGCTCAATTATGAGGTCATCAATCTGAAGCCGAACAAAGTCACCAATCTCAATTATAAAGTTACCACAATCAATCATCTTTCACATCCTTATGGTTTTAATTGTTCTCACTATCCTCGACAAGGACCACACTCATATAATAATCTTCGCACTGACTATTTAAGAAATAGACTGCTCAAGATGTTTGCTTGTTTGCCACAAAAGTTCTTAGTGGCAAAATACTCTGAATATAAATTCTGTCCTTTAGAAATAAGTCAAAAGTATCTAGAAGGAATATCCGAGTCTACCCACACAAATACATTAACCCCAGACTGTATCAAAGACTTTTATACTATGACACAAACTAAAGGAATGGTTAATCCCTCCGAAAATACAGAAGATAGACGCATAATCAATATTGTACCCTCAGATATCAACAAGGTGATAATAGAATCTCCAGCCATGACTTTTGTTGAGCTATTGGAACAGATTTTGGTAATTGTTTGCCTTTGGTTGGCTTCCATTGCACTCTATCTTATAGCCGGCTCTCGAATCACAACATCTTTGACTAAAAGCAAATCACTTCAAAAGCCTTAATAATGTTATGTAATGCTTATTATGTGTCAAAAAGAATAAATATTTGGTTAACAATAATTAATTTGAAAATTGTCATTGTTAAATATGTAAATTTAAATAAATAAACAAATTAGTGTACAGTAAAATAAGCAAGTTTAAAGGTTTATTACTTTTCATGAATGCTTAAAATGTTATTGTCAAGATTATTATTAGATAGTAGTTATTTTTAGTGGTGAATTTAATTAGAATAAAGATATTATCAATAAATTTTTTTTAGTTAGCAAGCCTTAATCCATGTCCATTATTTAACAAGTTTATTTAAGCATTTGCAATGTTTTGTATATTTTAAAATTTTTGAGATAACCTTCAAATCTGATGATAATTGTATTGAAAACCATTTATTTATTCATTTGTTTTCAAATACTATATTAGAAACGCTATCAATCAGTCCAATATTTTTGTGACGCACAATAGAATGTGATAGATACTATTCAAACCCAGTTCATTAGGAATGGCTGTATTCAAGATAATTGTCATAACTTTTATTATATTAATCTGTTTATTAATTAGCGCTTATAAGATTTTTGATCTAGTCACCTCTTATCTAAGATATGAATACAAAGTAGACGCCATATATACGACTTCCTCTAATTCGCCCTGGGTCACATTTTGTGGGCCGAAAGCACAGTTTATCAGCGATCAATTTTACGAAGTAAGGTTTGGACAGCCATTGGAGAGACCTATTGGCGCACAAGAATATAAAGCCATTGAGGATGAGTTGAGGAATATGTCGGCTAAAGAACAGTTCGATGTCTTGTATTCGAGCAAAGAGTTAGTTTGGAAACAACTTATTGTTTTGCAAACAGAGGACACTGGAGTTGACACTAATATTGAGATATCATTGAACTCGTATTCGTATTGTTTTACCATTGAGCAAGATAATAGACACTCGTATACATCACCTATGCGATCCATCAAACTGAATTTAAGAATACCACAGGTTATGGCTTTTATTCATTCTTCAGGTGAGAGCCTTTTTGACCTAGACAAATTCAATTATGAACTCATTGATTTGGAACCGGGCAAAGTGACCAATCTCAAATATGAAGTGATCACATTCCAACTTCTTTCTGCTCCTTATGCTACAGATTGTCATTTCTATGATAGAAAAGGACCAAGTTCTTATAGCGGACTTCGTGCTGAATACATGACACGTATGTCATATAATGTGCTTGGTTGTTTGCCACGAGACTTTTTGATTCGAGTCGAACAAGCTAATCAAGTCTGTTCTCAAGAAATACGTCATGATAATATAAATTATGAAAAGATATCAAGATTATTGAAGGAAGATTGTTTCAAACAATATTTTACAATAACCCAGAGTAAGGGCATAGATATTGTGAATGAAAATTCAAATACTACTGAAATTCTTATGCATATAAATTCATATTCTGCTCACATAATAAATATTTATTCTTCAAATGTGGACAATCTAATGAAACTATACCCCGCAATGACATTTGTCGAATTGGTTGCACCAATCACAACTATTGTATGTCTGTGGTTAGCTTTCTTAGCCGTTTATCTTATGGCCAGCGCTCGCATTCAGACCTCTTTGACTAAGGTCAATTCTTATGAAAAGGAAATGCCTTCGACTTCACAATAATTGCTGGTACAGACATTAAATGCTGATTAACATGCAATTTGCATAAAGATAAAATAAATTAATTTAAATCAAAATAAACTATCGCTAATTTTATGTAAAACTTCATAAGCATGATGAATTGAATAAAATTCAAATTTATAATCAAGCATTTAATCAATTTGAAAGTCATTTTAAAGAAAGATATCTGTTTATTCATAATTAGATAATAAACTTTCTTCCTTGAGACGCCTCATAGAATTGTTAGTCCCACCTAGATACTTTGAATCCTTTAAAATCTGAATTCAAGTATAAAATGTGATGAAATCATTTGTTTATTCATTTGCTCGAAATATTTGCATTCATTTCACTCCAATAATGAAAACGCAAAAAAGGAATCATTAAATCGAGTGTTTTTAATACAGAATTTATTATAATAGTTATTAAATTGATCTATTTAAAAATGGCTGTATTCAAGACAATTTTCATTTCTTTTATAATAATTATTTCTTTGTTTATAAGTGTTTATAAGATTTATAATTCACTCACATTTTATTTAAATTATATGAGCAAGACCGAAACAATCTATGAGCCACCTATGCTTTGTAATGCTCCCTGGTTCACTTTCTGCGGACCAAAAGCACAGTTTATTAGCGACCATTACTTTGAAGAAAGGTTTGGACGTCCAGTGGAAAGACCTATTGGTGCCGAAGAATTAAGTATAATATCAACTGATTTGATGAATATGACTGTCGAACAACAGTTCCAAGTATTGTATTCGACCTCTGATTTAAAACAATTGGTTCAAATTAAGACAGAGAACAAAATCTCAGTTAACCATGAATCTGATGACGAATATATATCAATTAACTCTGACCTGTTTTGTTTTAATCCTGAACTCGATTATTATCACCTTGATATGATGCCAATCGAGATGAAATTAAAGATACCAGAAATTATGATTTTCATCCACCCATTAACTGATCGCCTCTTTGATGTTGAGAGGCACAGGTATGAAGTAATCAGTTTGGAAACAAATAAAGTGACCAATCTCAAATATGATGTAACAATAATGAGTGGTCTTTCGGCTCCATATGGCAGATGTCGTGATTATTGGCGCGAAAACCAGACCTATCATGAAATGCAAATCTCTGCTCTGACTCATTATTCATACCTTATGTTCAATTGTTTGCCTCCAAATTATTTGATCCGGCACAAAGACCTTCATGCTAATAGATTGTGTGATGCTCGAGTAAAGTCGGAGTTTCAAGATAACATTTTTCAAAAGAGTCTGAGAGTTTTAGGGCCTAACTGTATGAAAAAGTATTATACTCTGACCCAATCTCAAGGCTTCACCACTCCCGGGGAGATTGTATCAGATGCTCACATCATAAATATTTATCCTGCACAGCTCAACAAGGAGATAATTGAAACTCCAGTTATGACCTTTGTTGAGCTCTTGGAACAAATCTTGAATGTTGTGTGTTTATGGTTGGCTTTCATTGCAGTCTATCTAATTGTAAGCATTCGCGTTGATAACTATGTGAGCAAGGACAACTCGCCTCAAATGGAAATCTTACCTGCTTCAAAGCAAATGCCTAATATAAAATGTTAATGAACAAGTTAATGTCACCAAATTCTTTGTCTTTGTTCTCATTTTGATATAAATTTATTGAATCAACAAATGTTTAAATAAAATATGTTTACTGTAGAGATGACTCAATAAACTAGCACACATTTATTCACAATTGATTTTGTGATTTTCAGAGTATTATTGAAATATTTGATTGGAATTTCACTTCATTTTTAATCTATGACAATCAACTTATGTTTGATGAGCTGCTCAAACATGTTGAAATCTCAATGTTCAATACATTGTTTGGTAAAAATTCAAGATCCTTTATTCGATTAATCTATTTTTTTCGCTCCATTGACCTTGATGATATTTTTTACGGATCTGATCATTTATTTAGTATCAAATCGATTGAAAAATATATTATTTATTTACTCATTTGTCTGAAAATTTATTTTTTTTTAAAGAACGCAATCAAATAATTTGCGAATAAATTGTTGTTTAGAACAGAATTGTATTTTATTTTGATATATGAACTAATTAAGAATGGTTACAATCATTAAAATTGTGTTTATGGTCTTAATGCTATTTTTCATAATTCTGAGTATTTATGACATAGCTGACTCGGTTAACAAGTACCTGGATTTTAGTACTATTGATTTCACTTCACATGACCCACCAATTGGCTCAAATTTGCCCGTGATGAGTTTTTGTGGCCTAAAATCTCACTTTATTACCGATAAATTTTACGAAGAGAAGTTTGGACATCCTGTGGAACGACCCTTCAAACGGGAGGAACGCATTAAAATCAAAGATATGCTGAATGAGTTGACTGTCGAGAAACAGTTCGAAGTTTTATACTCAACGGAAGACCTCAAAGAACTGATTAAATGGCATTTAATTAATGACGAAAGGGGTCCCTTCCATTGGCCCGACCAGATCCAGCTATCACTCAACTCTAAACTTTACTGTATGACTTTTCAGTACGATTCCCAACAAAAATATCTCACTGATGGAGATGAGCTTGATCCTGCCATGACTTTCAAACTATATTTCAAAATACCAGAGATTATGGCTTTCACTCACAGCTCGCGAGAAACGCTCTTTGATTCCGAAGAATATCAGTACCAGGTTATACGCCTAGAGCCAAATGAGAGGACTAATCTCAATTATCGTCTGGTCACTATTAAATTGTTACCTGCCCCATATGATACAAATTGTCAGGTTTATGATAGCAAAGGATCTGGGACGTATGATCAAGTATACAATCGTTATATCAGAAACGGACTCATCAATGAATATTCATGTCTACCTGGTAATTTTCTGGTGCAGCCTGGAGAAGACCTACAGATTTGTCCCGGACTCAAACCTGACATTAGCTTCTTGGAGCGTCTCTTCAGAAAAGTGACCATGAATGTGAAGACTGATTGTTACGAAGAAATTTACGAGGTCAAACAGAGCAGAGGTTTCAACTATGATGACCAAGATAACTCAACAGATTATCATACAGTTAATATTTATCCAGTACCACTCAATAAATTGGTGCAATCTGTATCAACAATGCCATTTTCGGCAGTCATTTTCAATACGTTAGAAGAATTGGGGGAATGGCTGTTATTCCTCGCCGTTTATCTTCTGATTGTTATCCGAATGAGAGGTATTGCACTCAAAAATCCAATGGAATCACTTTGAAATTATTTTCTAGTTTGTATCAAGGCACTTCTATTGCACAACTCATTATATTTATAAATTATAAGTAATTTTTAATTTTAATCATATTTGTTTTATGTAATTATATGTACAAGCTTATTTTTATTTAATTTTCAAAATAAAATTGGAGATTTTTGCTTGCTAGTTTACAATTGTATAATCTAATATGGAAAAACTAATTCAAATGATTCTAGCTCAATAATAATTAATTATCCAGAACTATTTTTACAACTACAGTGTAGGTCGCTTAAGAGCTAATCGGTTAAGGGCAATTTCGGCTATAAGCAAGTGAAAGGTAATACACCAACGGTTACTATTGAACGGGTTTTTGCACTTTTATAAGCAATTTCTGATATAGGCGAAGGTTTTCAAAAGCACCAAGCGATTGCTACTAAACGACCTGCACTATATATGAATCAGGGCTTTGCATTAGATTTGGCATGCTTTTTTTTACTCTCGCCATTAAAAATACTCCTTTTTCTATATATTTCTGTCTAGATAATATCTTTTTAAAATCCCTTCACTTTTCTTAAAATATTCTTGTACTTTTTGTTTTCAAAGGAAAAATAATCGTAACATTTGATGATTAGCTATCAAATTGAATGTAAAATTACAGCAATGACATATTATTCCAAACCAACAATAATCTTAAAATTATTATATTATCATGTATTTATCATTTTGCAACAAGGAATTTCGAGCAAATTTATCTGATACTCAGCGGTTCCCAAGGTGGTATAGCCCAAATAATCGCTAGTTTTTGTGTTCGGACGGCTTTGTAAGGAAACAAAGAAATTGTACCGATAAATTATCTTGCTTCGTCTAAAAATTTCTTTTTCTGTGGATATATTATTTTTTGATATTTTTGGTGAAATCTATAAAAAAATTAATTGCTTGACATTAATTGAATGATTATAATTTTTATTCACTACAACAATATACAGTTACTGTATAATCATTGAAATAAACTGAGCAATTAACAAAACAATTAAATAACAAACAAGGTACTCTAAATAGAAAGCATCAATTAGTTATATTTGATAAGAAACCAAAACTTTCCATTTGAAAAGTGGTTCTGTAATCTAATCTGCATTAGAATCAAGTGTTATGCAATGCATTGCAATTCATTGAGAGGTAGTTGTATGGTATGATATGCTCAGACACATCTGACAATCGCTTTATATGAGTCACATCTCGTTTGCAGTAATTGTTTTCAACAAATATTGTTTTCGTTGATGTTTTCAACAACTTTTTAACAATTTATTGTTTGGAAATATTTAATAATGAATATTATGTTAATAATTGCGTCTATAATATTGAGCCTTGCATACTTTTGTTACCCATTAACTGTGACTTTCACTCACAAACCACACCTCAACACATCAAATATTTTGATGAACTGCACGGCCAAATTAGACCCGAGGAAAAGCGAATTCTTTTCCAGCATGAATATTAGCAAGGACGGCAGAATGTTCTACAGCTATAACAATAAGACCATTTACAGTGAGTTTTTTAAAATAATATTTAATAATTGAAATAAACATGTTTTGTTTTTCAAAGGTCCAAGATTCCAGCCTGTACCTGGTGTTGATAAGATAAGCAATCTTGGACCTGGTCTATTTGTAATACCAAGGATAAACAAGACAACAACTGGTTGGTATAATTGTACTGTGTATACAACAAAGACCAAGCCAAACTCTACCCGATTCCATATCGACGTGAAGGCTACTAAACAAAATCACTATAAAAACCACTATGGTGATAATCATCATAAGTATAAAAGTAGTTGGGATCATAACAGTGCCAATTCAATTGCTCAAGCATTTAACTATTTGTTATTGCCAATTGCCTTGATTGTCTTGATTTTCAAATAAGTACCTTGTCAATTCTATTAAAAGACTCAATTGTAAAAAGTTTTTCACAAAAGTCAATAAAATATTCCAAATTAACAATAATTGCATTTAAAGTAAATGAAATCCCTATTAAAGAATTTGCAAACAAAATTGATCTATCTAGTACATTTATCAAGATCACAGATTCGCGACTAATGTTTTGTTAAATAAATTAAATCTTAAATACGATTCAAAGGGAAATTTTTTTTAAAAATGCAAATCAGAGAGAGAGAGAGAGAGAGAGAGAGAGAGAGAGAGAGAGAGAGAGAGAGAGAGAGAGTATTCATTAGCATGGTACTCACACAATAACATTAGTTGTACTAATTAGAGGAAAAATGTATGATCAGAAACAACTGGCAATGTTTGAATACCTGGTTTATATGTTTGCAAATCATTTGGAATAGATTTTCCAAACCTAGAACGGTTTGGACGAAACCTGGAACGAAACCTAGACGGTTTAAATAATTGACTTTCATTTGATACTAGTCAAAACTATTTTCTCAAAATGAAGGCAGTGAGAATTACTGTGTTTATATTTTTGTGCCTAGCCAATGTTTCTAATTCACTTAAAGTGACTTTTACTCAAAATCTCAATTCGGAATCAAATGAAATCACAATCAAATGTTTGTATGGATTGCAACCTAAGAAAGAATTCTTCTCAAGTCTCAATATGAGCAAGGATGGTACAGAATTCTACAGTTTTACTAATAAGAACAAAAGTAGTAAGTTTTAAGAGTAATTATTGAAAATCTAAATTTATACTTGGTTTATTTTAGAGCCAAAATTCAAAAGTATTTCTGGTGTAAATATGATTAAAAATAAAGGACCAGGCTCATTTGTCATACCAAAAATTAACAGCTCAACTAATGGATTGTATAAATGTACTGTCTATACGACTAAGAGGAAGTCAGAATCAAAAACGTTGCGGGTTAATATACCAGCAGCAAAACCAATCGAATTGTCCTTCACCAGTCATATTTATAAAAATCCCACAATGACCAGTTTCACAATGCAATGTTCAGCTACGTTGAACAAGAATGAATATTTCACAAGTTTGAACATTAGCAAGGATGGACAAATGTTTTATATCTTTAAGAATGAAAGTAAAACTAGCAGTAAGTTTAAAACAATTGTTTGTTAAAAATTAACTAGTTAATCTGTATTTTTTAGAGCTAATATTTAATAAAATAAATGGCATAGATTCAATTGAAATGGGTGAGTTAGGACAGTTCACAATTAGAAAAATGAACAGCACAACCAATGGATTATACAATTGCACTGTTTTTACAAATACCAAGATTTTTACGTCAAAAACTATTCGCATTAATGAGAATATCATCAATGAAACTAAATTAATAAAACCAGACTTTTCTTATGAATTAACCAAGGGTGAATCTAACATGAAGATGCAATGTTCAGCAAAATTAGATAAGAAAGAAGTAATTAAAAGTATGTTCATTACAAAGAATGGTCAACTGTTCTACAGCTATAAAAATAAAAAGATCAGTAAGTTCAATAATGTGGTCAATTTGGTTTGATTTAAATGTTCTTGATATTTGTTCTAAATCAGATTTCAATGCGATTAGTGGAATAGGGAATTTGAAAATGAATGAACCAGGCAAATTTGTAATAACCAATATAAATAGAACAACAAGTGGATTGTATAACTGCTCGCTCACCACTTCCAATGGTAAGAGTGGATCAGCAGATGTCCGAATCAAACTTAAAAATCCAACAGATATTTATATGGTTAAGACATCAGGGCATGTTGAACCTGTGCTAGAAACTGTTAAGGACGATAAAAATTTCACAGTAATAATAGGGGCGCCCACCACTGCAGTAATAATTGTCATCTTGCTCATTGGTGTTATAATTCATTCTCGCAGATCTCAAAATATGCTATAATTTAAATAAATAATTTGTATAAATTTTGAATCAATTTATTTACTGTTTATTTATATTCATTGAAATGATTTTATTTTAAAAATCTATTAACAAAAATAGTAATTTATTAAATAAATAGAATCATGCCAATTTAGGGTAAATTAATTAGTGATTAATCTCCTTGAACTCTGGGGAGTCAAATTTTACAATTATAATAGTAATGCTCAATCTGTAATAATTGTGATCCTGTTAATTTATACTACTTTTAATTTCTACTGGATCTTACTAATTTGTGTAATTTATTCTCTCAGATTTTAAAATAAACTTGTAAAATGATTTGAATAAAATTAATCTACATAAATTGTGTAGGAATCTATTCCCTGTTTATTCATATATTGTATTATTCAATATAAGTTAAGTTCATTTTAAATATTTATTGTCAAAAATGTTATTCAATGGAAATGTATGGAAATATGCCAATTAAGGGTAATTAGCGATTACCTTGGTTGACTAATAGAGCACTATATTTGACAATGAAAAATTGAATTGAGCCTCAATTTACTTATTGTCAGCTTTGTTTACTTGTAAATGGGTGGAAATTTTTGAATTTCATATTACTCTTATACTGGTTTTAAATTATGTTTTATAGTAATTATTAGAAAAAATTCAAAAATGAAAGGTTTGTTAATTAATGTTTTGATTATTTTAGTGCTGGCGCAGTTTGGCCACTCATATAAAGTTAGTTTCACTCAAGAGTCTCACATGGGTTTAGAGAACATCTTGATGAATTGTTCTCATGACTTGAAAAAGAAAGAATTTTCAGGGTTGAAGATATCCAAAGATGGAAAAATATTCTACACCATTGACAAGAATAAACATGGTTCGTTTAGTTTATTTTCTAAAAATTTAATTTATTAATATTTGTAGATCCCAAGTTCAAAAGCATCCCGGGTGTAGAACAAATGAATAAGCTGGGACCAGGCTTATTTGTGATTCCAAAAATAAATAAAACAACGAGTGGTTCGTATGAATGTGTCGTCTCATCAAAGAAAAAGAAGGTTGGAATGTTTCTTTGCAAGAGCATATTTTCGAACGTTTGTTTTATAAATTAAAAGTTTTGCCCTTGAACAGCCATCTTCAATATCAAGCAACTTCTTTATCGTGGTGGCCTTTAACAAGACGATCAATTTGACATTATTTGACCAAGCTTACAAAAGTACATCGAGTCTTCGAATTAAATGTATGACAGAAATAGCGCCGAATCTTACCTTCTCGAGTATGAACATCACCAAGGATGGTAAACTATTTTATAGTTATACTGATTCAAATAAAAATAGTAAGATTCAATCATTTTTATTGTAGATGGTCAAATAAATTATTATCTATCAAGGTCCACAATTTAATAGGATTGTAGGCGTGACTGGCATAGCTTTGTACGAACCAGGTCATTTTCAAATTTTGAATAAAGACAAAGAAACGAACGGAGTATATAACTGCACAGTCTATGCAAATAAAACAATAACAAATTCAGCAAGCTTTCGTTTTACTCTTAAAAGTCATCCTGATGACAAGAAGAAAAATAGCGCCACTAAATCAAGTATGAATTTAATGATAGGAGGACCTTCGGTACTTGGCATCATAATACTATGTGGAGTTGGCTATCTTTTCTATTCACGAAGATGAAGTTACCTATTATTAAGTTTTACGATAATTTTAAAAATTAAATAAAAATGATATAATATGTTCTTGTAGTATTCAATAAAAGTTGATAATTGGTCAAATAACTAAGAAAACAATAAGCCAACTTAAACCAGAGATGCTCAATGCCCAAGGGAATGGGTCGACTCCTACCCTCTAGAGTTAAAAATTTTGGGTTTACCCCCTCCCCCTAGAATTTTGAAAAGTTTAACATTATATGAAATTAAGGCAATTTTTTTTACTATGCTCCCCCTTAGTGCTCTTGTACAGTGAAGAGGCAAATTTTATAATCCCTTAGACCCCTCCTAGAAATTTTTGGAAAAACTACCCCCAGACCCTCCCTAGAGCCGCCGAGCTTGGTCATCCATGAATTAGCATGTAGTATATAGTTTTGTCGGTTCCGCCTAAGTATTAAGAAATAAAAATATTCCAGGTGCTATTTTATCTAGAATTTTTATCATTGATTTTGTAACTATTCTTTGTTTGATAAATTTATTTATACAAGTTTAAAATCGAATAATTTTCGGGAAAATAAAGTTAACTCAGACTCTGTTTTGTTGTTTAGTTTAAAAATCAAATTTTGTTTATTTATTTCATTACTTTTTAAAATAATTACAAATGAATTCTTTTGATGTGATTATTGAGAATTTGTTTTCGATTGAATTTTTGGTCACAATTGTTGTGTTCGCAAACGAATGGCTTTTCTCCCGAATGTATGCGTTTGTGTCGAATCAGATGATGTTTATAAAAGAATCTCTGTTTGCAGTGTTTGTGATCGCATTCATACTTTCTTTCCATCAAATGAACACTTCTTTTGTGTCGATTAACACAAAATTTAAGTTTGAAGTGTTTCTTACATCCCTTCCAATCGCAAACAAATGGCCGTTCATTGGAGTGAACCAAACGATGAATCGACAAACCCTTCAAATCTTTAAACCCTTTATTACATTCATCGCAAACAAATGACCGTTCATTTGATGTCAAGTGAACCGATCGATGGCTTTCCAAAGAATCCGATCGATTGAACTTTTGATGACATTCTTTGCATTCAAAGGGCTTCTCATTCGTGTGAATCATTTGATGTCTCTTAAGATCACAGATAAAACGACTTCTGTATCGACAGTTAGGCCAAAAACATTTAAATGTCTTCTCTTTGTCTTCTGTTTCAATGAGTTTGACATCACTTCTGCAGACTTTGATGTCATCGATCACCGAATCATTGGTTGAGTCCAAACCCAATATCTTCTGAGCATTTAATTTGAGTTCAGACAAACTTTTTGTGATTGTCTTCAATCCAATCAATGTTTTGATCAAATCGGTGGACATTTTCTCCAATCAATTGAATGACAAAACATGTGTCGAAGTAATCAAATAATTGAATATTTGTTAACAGTTTTCAAAAGTAAGCCTTCAGTGAAGTCACAGAATATTCGCACTAAAAGTCGAGACATCTGTTGAATGCATTGTGAAATAATATGAGAACCCCCTAGAGCTGCCGAACTTGGTCATCCTTGACTTAAACTTACAAGTTATGTTATTATAAAATCGATTTTATAGCATTTATTCTTTTTAAATATTTTTTATTGAATGAAACTTAAAAATTGTAATTTTTTTCTTACAAAAAATAATTATTATTTTCGACTAAGAATTCCGTTTATTTAAAATTCTATTTATTTCTATTTATCAGAGAATTAGAGAAATAGTAAATTGTTTATAAGTGACACAAATATGTATTTACACATTTAAATAATAAACCTTTTCGTTATTGAGGGACTACCGGGATTATAGGGATTCCATATTTGTACAGTTAAAATATGTGATTTGAATATGAAATATGGATCTCACAAATAACTGGGTCAATATGTTCAATGACATGCATTTAGTTGAATGACGTCCAATCGTTTATTCAGATTTTACTAAACAAAATATAATTAATTATCGATTTATTTAAATAAAATGTTTGTCAGTAAAGCTGAGAAAAACATAAAAATCAATACAATTCTGTAATCTATTGACAATAGCGCACAGAATAATATGTGTTTTATGAGAATTGAATGTCAAAGTTAATAGTGATGAAGAACTCCTCTGAAATGGCTGTCCTCAAGAGAATCGCAATTTATTTTATTGTAATTATTTGTATTATAATAAGTGTTTCGAAGATTTTGGGTTTGATATCAGTTTATATGAGTTATTCGACTCATGTGACCACTGATTTCATGTCTCCCTTCAACCCTCGATTACCTTCGGTTACATTCTGTGCACCGAAAGCACAGTTTATTACCGATAAATACTATTCGGATAAGTTTGGACATCCATTGGAAAGACCCATCAGTCCTGAAGTGTTGGTCGAAATTACGGCACAACTGAGAAATATGACGATTAAAGAACAGTTTCAAGTTCTATATTCAGCCAAAGACATGGAGAACCTACTCCTATATTCTGTGGGAAAGAGCTATAAAGTTGAGAAAGGGTTAGAAATAGAACCCAAGTTGTCCATCAATTTAGAGTTGTTTTGTATCACTTTATTCAATACTAATTCTGAGCAAAGCTACAAACACTTCACTCGAATTTCGGGGGACAACTCCTCTCCTCTATTGGTATTCAATTGGACAGTGAAGATACCTGAAGTTCTGGCATTCATTCACCCTTCAGATGAGCACCTTGTTCAAATAAATGAATACAAGTTTGAAGTCATTAGTCTGATCTCAAAGAGGGCAACAAATCTATACTTTGAGAAGACCCGGATCATGAGGCTGACAAGCCCGTATGATACAAATTGCTTTGATTACAGATCTCTTGGCCACAAATCACGCTCTGATGCTCAAGCTAAAATGGAAATTGAGCAAATTGTTAAGAAATATCAATGTTTTTCACAAAACTATTTGGCCTATGACCAGGAAAATGATGTTCGTTTCTGTCAAGATATCTCCCAGCCTACTGAAGATCCATTTTATGCATTACGAGCTTTAATTTATAACCAAGATTGTTATCAAGAGTATTATTCATTAACACAGAATAAAAACCTGTTCTCATCTGAATTGATTGACTCCCAAACTATTAAAATCTATCCTTCGATAAATAACAACCGGAATATAAGATACGTTCCGTTTATGACTATGGCTGAGCTCTTGGAACAGATCGCAAATATCGTGTGTTTGTGGTTTGGATTCTTTGCTGTCTATCTTATGGCCAGTATTCGCATTACAAACACTTTGACACGAATTCATTCATTCAAATAAATTGCTCTTCTCAAAAGCTCAATTGCCAAGTACATTACTATACATTTTAAAGTCTATTTTAAAATATTTGTAAATTAAATATTTCACAATTAAATATTGATATGCCAAGTCTATCATTATATAATTGAGCAATTATATAAATTGTAAAATTAATAATATTAATAATGCAATTAATTTAAATTCTAGTTTATTATTCAATGGCAATTAATTAATTAGCATGGATAGTAATGCTTAAAATATTTTCATTGTGAATACTAAAATCATGAAATTTATTTATTAATACATTGAGTCACAATATTTTATTATCTATTGATTTCTCAAAATAGTCCAGTGGTTACCAAGTGAATTTATTTAAAACACATTACATAAAAACATTTGACATTTCTTTTTGCTTTTGTACGGAGACTCTATGAGGCCTACAATATGAAAGATCAATTCAAAGGTTTTCGATGGGTTATTTATAGAGTGTTTTGCAGGATGTGAACAAGGACATTTATTAATAAAAAACAATTCATTGGAAAATAGGGGTATTTAACATTCTTGCATATTTCATTAGAAAACGTGTTACATAATTAAAATATTGCGTTTAACTTACAATAATAATATTTTAAGGAAACAAAGATTCCTATTATGGATATAAGTTATACCAATCAATAACTAGGTTCTATTTATAAATGGTATAATTGATGTCTATTTTATTCTAAAATTAATAATTTTGTTTAGTCAATAAAAATAAACGCTTTGAAGAAAATAATTATATCCTTGATAACATTTCCTTTAATAAGTAATTACTTGAGTTATGCGAACGGAGTGAACACATCTCTTATCTCTAAATCGAATATTATTTTTAAAAATTACAACTTATTTGACAAAACGTTTATTTATTTTGAATTCTTGTAATGAAAATCGTTACAAAACAACTTATGAATACATCAAATGTAGTGATCAGAGAATAAAATTCAATTCGAGTAGAAACCTTGGGAGTATTTGGGGTATGGTCCTTCCTTGGTGCACCCTATATTTACACATTTTTCAAATGACCACAGCTCATAATAAGCTATTTTTTGAAATAACTTGCTTGATCAAATTTTTTCATAGATATTCAAGCTAAAATATAAATTTATTGATCAAATTTCAAGGACAAATTGAATTTTTAAAAAATTTTAATTACATTTATTTATTCAGACTTTCATTGATCACATAAATTGATTTATTGCCTATTGATTTTCTATCATGGAAGTTAGTTGTAACAGCTTACCACTTAATAACTAGGTACAATTCATAAGACTAATTTGCTTGACAAGTTTGGCCTCATTTTTTGGTTATTTGTGTTGAATTGAATGTTAAAAAATGAGTGCTTTCAAAAAAATATTCATAGCTTTGATTACATTTCTATGTCTTTCATTCAGTGTTCTAAAGATATTTCCTCTCATTAGTGATTACCTGAGTTATCCCTACAAAGTACATAGCTATTACATGACCCGCCCTCCTATTAACCCTCGCATTCCTTCGGTTACATTCTGTGGATCAAAACCACAGTTTATTAAAGATGAGTACTATGAACAAAAATATGGACATCCTTTGGAAAGACCTATCAATTTTGAAGTGTCCGAGGAAATTGCAACACATCTGAAGAATATGACAATCGAGGAACAGTTCGACGCCTTGTATTCAATAAGTGATTTTAAGAAAATATTGTACTATTCGTCGGCAAATGTCTACCGAACTCTTGAGGAGAGACCAAATGATACGAAACTGTCTTTGAGTGGAGACCTTCTTTGCCTCACTCTGTTCCACAAAGAGGAAGACCAAGACTATAGAAATAATAATATAAGAGAAATTTCATTTCCTATATTATTCATATGGAAAGCGATAATA